>VXAL01014225.1:325947-375384 GCA_013399475.1 Chauna torquata | reverse complement strand
AACATGAATCAGCTGTTGCCAGTTCTGGGAACATAGTAGGATAACCATCATCATCTGGCTGCTAATGTCTGACTGTAGAATGAAGAGCATATTACCAGGCTTCATACTGTGTTGTGAAGGATCTTTGAGTCAGTAAACCTAAAACCGATGGCATTATTAGGCTTTGTGGTACTGCATCGCGTGTGTATTAGGCAGCATAAAGAGATGTGTGCACATCACCTGTAGGTACATTATTACAAGGTTGCTACCAGGAACCACTGAAGGATGTGAGAAGGGGAACTATGTAACAAATAGAGATAAACTGAAACAAAGGTGACTTCTGTGGTGCCTAAACGGTAAAAGTCAGCAATGGCTTTTAGCTAGGCAGAAATCTACAACTGCTGTTCCAGACAGCTTTCCTCCCATCCTTTTAAGGTATTTCATTTTGAGTTTTATTTATTATTGAGCATCCTTTTGTGTGCTGTGTAGATCTGAAGTCATATGTTGTCATTGAAGGGTCCCCAGTGGGGTTATTGGAGGAATCACCCTTGACACTATTTTTTTTTTCACTGTGACTCAATTAACAAAGCTCAGACTCTGGAAGCCTTAAAACCATATGGCCTGCTTGCAAGCTGGACCTCTGCTTTGAGAGATGCTGTTCAAATGGCAGTTGAAGGTAGAGAATTACAGATAGACAGCAATGGAGCACCACCATCACCTCGAGTCTCCTTTAAAAGGGAACTCAGTTAAGCCTGGTCTTTGTTGTTGCAGATGTACCACATTGGTCAGGGATTGTTATATAATCTGTCTTTTGGCTTTCCCACATTCATTTACCTGTTTAGATACTCTGTTGCTGTGAGAGAGAATCTATGAATTAAAGGCCACAGAATTGCCTTTTTCTTGTGCTGCAGTTGGGGATGCAGACAGATGCCCTCTACACTCGCAGCAGCAGTCAGGCAAATTGGTAGGTCACAACGCTCTTGTTCAGCCTAAAATGAAAAAGGAGTGAGTAGCTCTGGTTAAAATGCAGCCAGAGCCTCTAATACTGCACTATTAATAGTGGTGCTGGCCTTGACAAAAATAGCTGTTAAACGGGGAGTAAAAAGCTTTCCATGTTTGCCAAAATTGTAATGAAAATGGTGGAGCTGTCGTAAATATGATGTTCTTAGCTAAAATGATTATGGCTTAACAATTTTCCAATGCATTGCATTGGGTTATTTCCAGCACATTGAGATTTTAGTGTTGTAAAGGTTTAATAGAAAATCTTGTCAGTGAGTTGTTATCTGTGCTGGAGGAAAAGGTAGGCAGTGTTTATGAAATCTACTCACATTCTTTATCTATCTTCTTGATGTTGCCTGCATGCTCATTTGTTGTTGTTTTTCCATGTGTCTAACTCTCTGAAGAAACACTTGATCCAGTGTTTGGCTGAGGATTGCAAAGTTCAGTTGCTGGTGTGATGGAAATGCATGAACCTAACGATACTCATAGCCTCTAAATACACCGGCTGAATCCTCAGCAGGGATAAATCTGTGGCATTCTGCTGAAGAGGCTGGAGCTTTGCCTATCCACGGCGCTGGAGTAGCACAATGATGCATCTTTGATGCAAATTACTACTTTTAGGAAAAACTAGTGTTTACAAGGAATCAAGCATGCATAGGTTAATGTTAAACTGTGAAGCAGAGCCAGAAGCTACATTTGACAGATCTTTGTGAGATGCCAAGGAACTCAGGGAAAATTTAAATACCAACCTCTGTAATAATGCTAGAACAATAGTAGTTGAGAGAATGCACAGAAGTGTTTTATTCCAAATGGCAAAATGACTAGCACTGTTAATTTATGATCCACGCAGTGGGAAAGTGCATTCACCTCCATTAGTAGCTCCTATTTCAGTTTGTGTCTTGGCTCAGTAGCAGAAGCTTTAACATTGGATGGCTCCAGCTTTCATTAATTGTTGATTCTGTTCCTTATTTCTCTAGAATAGAGGTTGAATTTTCCTTGGCATGTTTTCACTGATCCCTAGTGGGCTTCATAAGTGAAGGAACAAACATGCATGTTTGAAAGTTCTTGTGCTAGCCTGCAGGAATACTGCCTTCTTTTTCATGTTTGTGTAATCTGGAGTAAAGGGAGAAGAACAATGCATTTCTCCTGAGGCCAAGAGCTGCGTTGAAGCTAGGGTGGCACTAAGAACTTTGTAACCTTCAGGGAGAACACGTTGCTGAGTATTCAGGACACCCCAGAAATGGTGGGCTGCAAATACTCTAACGATTGTGTGGTGGTGGTTTTACCCTGCTGGGCAGCTGAACTCCACCACAACCGCTCTCTCCATCCCCTTCCTTAAAAAAAGGAGGGGAAGAAGAAAGTATGATGGAAAGAGGGAAAAAAAANAAAAAAAAAAAAAAAAAAAAAACCAACCCACCTCACGGGTTGAGATAAGGATAATTTAATTAAAGGGAAAAGAAAGAGGGGGGAAAAAGAACAAGCAAAGACCATGCGGAAGCAAAGAGAAAAATTCTCTACTTCCCATCAAGGAGCGGTGTTCGGCCACATCCTGAGAAGCAGGGCCTCAGTACCCGTATCGATTGTTCGGAAGGACAGACGTCTTCATAACGAGAGCCCCCCTTTCTCCTTCCCCTTTCCCAGCTCTTAATGCTGAGTGTGACACCACATGGCATGGAATATCCCTTTGGTTGGTTCAGGTCAGCTGCCCTGGTGATGTCCCCTCCCAACTGCTGGCCACCCGCAGCCCACCGGGTTTGGGGGTTTGGAGGGTCTGGGTGCTGTGCCAGCGCTGCTCAGCAGCAGGCAAAACACTGGTGAGGTACCAGTGCTGCTCTAGCTACAAGTGCAGAGCACAGCGCTGTGGGGGCTGCTGTGGGGGAAGTTAACTATCCTGGCCAGACCCAGTGCAGGTTGCTTGTTTATCTCATAGCAAGGAGAGCACTTTACTCTTTGGTCTAGTGGAGCATTCCCATTTGCAGTTAGTCAGTGTACCAGGAAATATCTTTCACATCTTTGGGTGTCTTTTGCATCACAGTTGAGGAAAAAAATGTAGCATAGCCTTGGCTAGCCTCATCTGACTGCAATAGAGAGGCCCCTGGTTCTCACCTGTTGTCTTGCAGGGCTGTGTATGAGATGGGGCTATTCAGTTGCTTAGCTAACTATGTGCTGAAGTGCCTTTCTGAAACCCCACCCTTCTGCAGAGGTTACTTTTATGAAGAAATAGTAATAATAAAGTATTTTCTGCAGTATGACTGCACAAGCTAAAAAAATTGGTTGTGTATTTATGTTATTGTCCCTTAGTCAGTGGCTTTTTCCAAGCATATAAGTCAGCTAGGTACATAATGCCTTTGGAATCCTTATGTTAGTGATAGTGCTTACTACTAACACCTTAGTAATTGTGTTTTGGTAGCTTTGGTGGTCTAAAGACATATATAAGAGGGAATATTTTTCTTGGGTGGTATTATATTTTAGTGAATCAACTGACTACTCCTGGAGAGAACAGACAAGCTTGGAGAACCAATAAACTTAAGGAAAATCATGTCGAAGGAAAGTAATTGTGATATGAGCACTTTCAGAAATGGTATCCTAGGAACACTTTGCTGCTGGTGGTAAACACTTGGGAGAAAGGGGCGTGCACATACACACATTCATGCATGTCAGAAGAAATAGCATTTAAGCTTCTCTGTTTTGCTGATGGCTGCAGTGTATGTCTAAGGCAGGCTGCCATGCCTTGTAACCATGCGGTGTGTGTGCAGTGGCACTGGTGTTTAGGTGCTCCGTCCAGTACCTGCCTTTCCCGCTGGCTGCCCCTTGCTAGGGACCGGATGCTTCCAGGTAGCGGCTGCCCATCTGTTTGCCTGAACCAGCTGCTGCTGAATCTGTTTTTGGATGCCACCTCCAGGTGATCAGACTTGCAGAGGCCGGCTCAATGTTGGATATGTCACTCAGGTTTCTTTCTTGGGCAGTAGCTGTTACACTGTATGCTGCTGAGAAACTGGTGGGATCCAGCTTATCCCGTTGTGGAGATGCCTGTTCCGGATTCGATTCATCAGATGGAAGACATCCCACCATGATTAATGAAGGCTCAGCTGCCTCCTCTGATCACAGCATCACTTACTGATCGCTGTAGCTAAGCGGTACATATGACATACAGCTTTCCCAGATAAGAGCACCCTGCTGTTCTGCCCTTCTGGTACCCTTCAGTCAGAGCTGAGGGCGTTAGCTGGCCTGTTTTTGAAGCATAGCTGATAAGCCACAAGAAGCGCCAGCTTTGACCTAACATAGCTATGGCTGCCCTTGGTCTTCTAGCCTACTCTGATAAATCCTGGGCTAATTGCATGCTACTGTACTTACTGTGGACGCTGGATGTGGTTAGGACTCTTGGATGTACGGCAGCCCTGGGTAAATATGAAATATTCAACTGGATTTACCTGGAGAACAGCTGATGCGTGGCAAAGCTCCACTTAATGGCTGATTCTCACGAATACCAAAATGTATCAGTTTCTTAGTCTTCCTCTCTGGAAAGCCTGAAAGTGCTGAGAAACGTTTTAGCATAGCCACCACTACCTGCAAAAGTAGACTTTAGGATAAGGAAGGCCCCCGCTACAGGTCATACAAGCTGAATAGCGTTTCTTACATGTGCTGTCCAACATGTAGTTAGAAAGGAAGAAGAGTAATTTTTCTGTTGTTGAATGCTGCAGGTATGATTACATTTGGTCCTCCATTTCTTCCCAATTTGTGTTCTAAGAAACTGGACTAGGAGCAGTTACATGAATGTAGGAAAAATAGGAGATTATTTTTTTTCAGAGGGTGCTATGACATTCCTTGTTTGTATATATATAGACATATATATATGTATACAGACACTTGCTGACATTTTAGCTCTTGATGTAGGAGAGTGAAATAAAGAGAGGAAGTAAGGGAGGAAATGAAGAGGAACAAACAGGCTGTGATCCAAGAAAGCATTTAGGGAAGGCATCTGGAAGAATTTCTGAAAGAAAACCCCGATTTGATGCATTTTGCATTATCTGATGAGTGACATATAACAATAAAAGAAGTCAAAATTAAAGGTAAACACATGGGAAGTGGGCTTCAGCTCTGAGTTTAAAGCGTTGGCATTTTCTGTTGCTGGTTTGACATTTTATTGTTGCAGGGAATTTGGTGTTTCTGTTACAAGTAGAATTAAGCTTTCCTGCTAACATATGCAACAGCACCACACGCACCCCCTCAGATTTCATTGATAAACAATTCTTTAGTACACACAAAAATGAATGCCCTTGATATTACAGCCACATCCAGTTTCAATAGTTGCACCTCTTCTTGGCAACAAATTCAGCTGATTTATATGTTAAAGAGATGTGTTGCAAGGTCTTGAGTTCACAAAGGCAGGCAGTTCTGAGTCAGACAACATCTAGCCCCGTATCCGTTTCCAACAGCAGCTCAGAGCAAATGCCTTAAGAAATGGTAAAAGAAACAAGACATACAGTGCTAATTCTTGAGTGGCTTGACTGTACTTCGAAGCCATCGAGCAATATGGCTGCATCAGTGCAAGCCTCAAGCAGAGGCTGTCACTTACTACTTCCAGTTTTCCTCCTCTTTGAAACAGGAGTAAGTGCAAATGTTGCAGCTTGAGCTTTTCCTTGTTTGCAGTCTGAATTTGCGTCAGTGCAGGTGAAATCACTTCTTGGCCTCAGCTCCCGTTCTGTGAGCATCTCACCCCTGTGAAGCAGGTAAGACTTCTCAAGGTGCTGGGCATAGGGTTGCAACGACGTGAATGCAAATTAAGCCTGCACTTAGCAACTGTCCTGCATTGTGATTGCAAACCTGGCGCTTGGTAGCTGTACAGCTGTTTCTCTCTCTCATGTATGCGCGTTTTGGATGGATAGCGATGACAACTATTTATGACTACTAGCACTTGAGGCTGCAGAAGAAGAAAAAAGCACGTGTTTGTGGGTGTCTTGGTTTCTGTCTGCATGCAAGCGCAAAAGGATTATCAGAAAGTTAGCTTGGGATCGAAGCTGGAAATTCACCTCCATTTTATCTGGAGGTGAATTTTAATCTGTCTTTCCCCTCCTTCCTGTGCAATCTCGCCTGAGTGGTGCTAGAAAGTGGCAGCAATTAAATCAGCCATCAGGTTATTCCCCTCGCTTTCTGTTTAAGCAGGATTCAGTGTAGCCTGGCTGTGCTTCTTGAAGAGTAAAAGAAAGAGCTAGAGATGCCTCTGAGTTTCTGCTTTATAACTGCTGTTTTTAATAGTTTGATATTCTATCTGAACATAGAAACTCAAATTGATAAATTTGTTTCAGATTCCTTTTTCTGTTGGTCTTCAGGTGCATGGACTGTTTAACATCAATGATCAGCAGTTTCATTAAAGCTCTTTTCCTATAAGCATGTAGGATCTTTATGAAAAAGTGATTCATGATTTGGGATTATGCCTGAAAATGTTTTAAAAGATACTTTGCATGGTGCTAATTCTCTAATGAAGTGAGTAGTCTGGATTTTCTAAAAGGGAAAAAAAGAAAAAAAAACCAAAACCCCCAAAAAAAACAACCATCAGGATGGTGGAAGCTGACATTCTGTTGCTACTTTTTTCATTTGTTTCCTCTCCCTCCTCCTTTTATATTAAAGCTTCTATGGTAATTGTGATGGTGACTGCTACGCTACTTTTGGTGATTTCTTCTTTTGATACCTAAAAATAGTTTTGGGGTTTGTGTAGTGGTTTTTTTTTTTTTTTTTCCCTTTTTGAGCACTGATCCCAAGCCACTTCCATAAGGGGTAAAATCAAGGACAGAAGGGAAAAGATTGGCTTTTAAAAGAAAAGGTGTAAAAAACTATTTTAAACACTTCATTTAGAAATAAATTAGCAAATGTTGAGGCCCTCAGAGATAGCCTTATATTGCTAATCCCAATTTGACCAGTCTTTCAGCATCTCTGTATGAACCACGGAGTGCAGCTGGGAGAATGGTGAATAATTTCCTATCTGGTGTTGGCGCTCTCCAAGGGAACATGGTTAAAAATTCATGGAGGTGATCTTGGCTCTTCGCCTTCTGGTTTTCACAAAGTTTGAAGCTTGCTAAATAAGGTATTGAAGGCAGAGGGGATTATCAGACAGCCTCAGGTTTGTAGTAACGTAGGTTTGGGTTTTTTTCCTTTGAATTCTTTTTGGTAACGTGCAATGAGAAGTGTAAGTATTCTGTTGGAAAGGGTTTTATACCAGTCTCTTATGCTTTCTCTAATTTGAGAGAGCCAATAATTTGAGGCACTGTCTGTTCCTGAACCAGCAAGTATTTAGCAGGTAGGCAATGTGTGCTTCCTAACTCTTAGGTGGAAAGTGATAGAAACTGTGAAGGTTCTTGCGGAGGGTTTTTGTTAACTTAGACTTGTTCTCCCTTGGCTTTTTCTAGTTGGTTGGGTTTCTAGGGTCTTGCTGCAAATGAAAGGGAGTTCTGGAGAGTCAGATGATTGCAGAAACAGCAGAAGGCTGTTGGCTGGGAATAATCTCTCATGGAGACACATTCACAGTAACAGCATTTCTGTTGCTTTATTTCCCACAGCGCTAGGCTAAAGTGGCTCAGCCTTCTGGACTTTACAGGCTTGTGTTGCTCCTTTATTTAACACCTTTTCTGAGCTTCAGGTTTTTGATGTCAGATCTGGCCATCTTAAAGTATGTTTCGTGTTCTTCTACACACTTAAATTGCAGCCTTCTCATTCCCCAAGAGGCTGCTTCATTGCTGATTTCCTTGCACTTCCCCTACACTTTTCTAATAGACTCTCCGAGCACTGAACAGCAAAGGATAGATTCCCAGTACAAGGTCTTGCTTAAAAGGGCCACGTTCTCTAGAGTTGCAGAATCAGTCCGTGTGATGCTAGAGGTACTCCATGGTGAGTGATCAGAGAAACAGTCCTGTGATTGCTCTGTTACTTTTTCATGAATGGAATGTCTCCAGAATACTGATTGCCACAGCTTTGGGTATATCTGGTCAAGAATTTTTCTTTGAGTTGCATGTGGCATTAAAGTTACCGTAGATATATATGTGTACTGTAGGTTGCACCGCAGCTGCTCTTTGAAGGAATCTTATAAGGGTTACCGCCCCTAAAATACGCTAGGAGACTGGTAGATTATGGCATCTACAGCTTAATGGTGATCTTAACGCCTATGAAGTTGGCAGTCTCACCTTTTGCACACTGTTTCTTTTGTCATCTTGAAAACTCTGCATGGGAGGGACTTTTTTTTTATTGTAAGATGTGTTACTGTTGAGCTGCTAATTCCAGCCAAAGCCTCCAGATGCTTCCACAGGTTAAGGTCCACTAATAATTGACTGTCGTCGGGAGGTCTGTCAGCTTTGTATCTTGCCTCTTGTGTTTTAACTGCATATTTCTGAGAAATGTCTACAGTTATTTTTCATTGTTTAAAGCTAGATCTGAACAAGATAAGTCAGTGAGTCTACTGGTTCTTTGGGAATTGGACCCATTATGTACGTCCAGCTGTGCCCCTGTTCCTGGACTGTTCTCTGCAAAAGGGCATGTAAGTTGTGTTGATTATAGCTGACTATGCAAAAATCTGGTTATTTCTTTGCTGTTGTTATTTATCCCTCTACAGTAAGACCAGATGTCATTTTTTTTCCTTCTGAAGTACACTCATAGAATGCTTTAGCTTCAAGACAGTGCAGTTGTAAAAGCTTCCAGTGGTCAGTATCTCTATGTAATCTTGAAAAAATTAGTTCAGGTGTCTAGCTCTGATGCTAATTATTAATTAAAAAAATCCAGAAATAGGAAATTCTTTGTTTTGTGGATTTGGGGGATTTGCCTTGGCTTTGTGGTTTTCCTTAAAACTAAAGATTAGGCCTGTAGTGATTTTGTGTCTGTGTCTTCAGCAGTTAGCTGAAGATGTTATTACATATTTGTTAAATGTAGGCTGGGGTCGGTGGTGCACAAGACAAACCATATAGTCATTGCTCTGAGCTAATCTTATCTTCTGAAGCGAAACGTTTCCGAGGAATTTCTAATTTTGACAACTGGGATCAAATGTCTGACTTCTGAGGGCTGACAATAATGCCAGGGGCTGAGCTGCTTTGTCCTGTTGATAGCAACTGCGCAGCTTAAAAACCACACTGAATGCCAGGGAACCATGCATCTTAGCTGGTTGGGTTCAGGGTGTGTGTGTTTAGGGTAAGGCATTAGCTTTAGAAGTCCATGGGACAGAAATGCTGCGGCTGCTCAGGGGTAAAAATAGTTCTGGGTTTTCAATGGCTGCATTCCACGGCTGGAGCCTGAAATCATGAATCAGGGTTCAGCTCTCGGTCTGTGCGAGACTGACTGCGAGAGCTCTGCGGCCGGACGCAGGAGGGGAGCAGCTAGCTGAGATGAGTCCGAGCCCAGCACCGCTGATACTCTGGGAGGGACCTGTGTTGCTTGTACACTCTCAGCGAGGTATTGTACATTAATATCTTGATTTCCAGTAGGAGCTTAGTTGCTTGAGTGTGAATAATTAAAAATCTGCTGAACCGTGCAAAATTTCTCACTAAACCAAAGATAACTTTAAAAAAGCATCTCTTCTGTGCAAATTCAGCTTCACAGATACTTGTAGCTTCGCGCATTACAAGCTTCCAGAGACCTGGGATGATGTATTTTGGTTGGAAGGGTTTGCTGCTCACTCCCACCTGAACGCTGTTTTGTGCAAGTGTTTGTCCTTGATTTTTGGACATTCCAGTGCTTTGAAAGTGCTCTTTCAAAGTCTTCCTGCAATAGTGCTTTTTTAAAGTGGTATTTAAATTGTGGATGCTTAGCTCAAAGCTCTCTCTAAAGCTTCAAACTGTGTCAGTGTTGTGGCATGGGTTCTGGGTAGGTTTAAGTCCCTTTCTGACACAGTTCAAATGATTATTCTCAGTAGGTTAAAACACGTCACAATTTCATGAAAGAGAGAATTTTGTATTTACAGTAAGGACTTCATGTTCCGCATGTTGTTAGGATGCTGCTAAAGCTTTTTTGACCAACATTACCTTCGAAGGTGTATTTTTGTTGGCTTTTTTGGTCTCTGGGACATTTCAAATATGTATCCTTCAGGCCATTGCTAGTAGGACTTTGAGAACTGACGTTCACGCAGTTTTTGACATGCGCTGTGAGCTGAATAGCTGTATGATCCTCCCTCCGGAGTGAATTGCTAAATTTCGTGTTGCCGGAAGTTACCCATGCCAGCCGCATGTGCAGGTTGTCTGTTCCATTAGTGCCCAGGGCAAAACCGTGCAGCTCCACACCTGGTAACCTCTCAGCCAGGCACAGCGTCCCAGTGCGTTCATCTGTTTTCTTTCTGGGCCTCGGCACGCGGCTGCGTGCACTTGTCCGACACTCAGAGTATCTGCATGTGCCGATCTGCTCTGCGCTGCTCCTGCCCGCCTGGCGCAGCTGCAGGCACCTGCCTCTTGCTTGGCTCTTGGCACGGAGCAGGCACCTCCCGCTGCGCTGTTCCCAGGTACTGCGGCTGGGCTTGTGTTAGAAGAGCCCGATAGCTGAGCATGGCGCTCCGTACCGCTGCTGTTGCTTTAGCAAGCCAAGTGCCAAAGCTATTTGTGCCTGATTTTTTTTCTTTTCTAATGTGCTGGCGCAGCTTGTTTCCCTGAATGTTGCTGATATTCAGAGTAGAGGATACTGTTTTGTCATGCAGCTCCCCCATTGCGAGGCTGATCTGTATCATAAGCAAAGTGAAGTTGGGAAATCTCCATGGAAAAACAACTTTGTAGAAGTGGGAATGTATTGCTCTAAGATGAGGAGTAAAGCTGTAGAAATCAACGTAGTTCCATGCTGTAAGCTAAGTCAGTGAGGTGTTAGATGCAGTTATAGGGTGAGTAGCAAACACCAGGAACTGTAAAATCTGTATGGTTTTGTTTTACTTGAGACATCTGAGTGTGCGAGGCACAGGGCTGGGTGCAGGACCTGGATTACATTTCAGCCTTGCTGACAAAATTTAGTCTTCTAATCTTTTTGCTTTTCAGTTCCCAAGCTGCATGATGAGGATGATTTTACAACAGAGGTGTTGTGGGAATAAAATCTACTTGTCGCAAATGTACGTGCTAATACTGTTTTTACCCCTTGAGAGCTGCCAAATTAACTGCTGGTGCACCACTCTTAGGAGGCACATTCTGCTTCTGAAGCAGGAGTTTTGTGTTCTTGTCACTAAAGCAATTTTACAGAGGGGGAGTGTGGTCTGCAGACAGTTTAAAGGATGTTCCCAGAGTTGTGCAAAGTCCAAGAACGAGAATAGATGCAGTAATCCTGCCTCCCCGTGTCCTGTGTGCTGTCTTCACTGTGTGTTCCCCTTTTGGGACGTTCAGTAAGAGTTAGAAATATGTTGCAGGGCATTAGGTTAGTCATCAGCACTGCACAAAAATAGTTGAATGGGTATTTTAAAGAAGTGACACGGCAAAACTGGTCGTACCAATAACAGAGCTGCCTAAAATAACAAGAACATGAGAAAGTTCTTTCCAACTGCAGCACTCTAGATAATGCCATTTTTGCCTACAGCGGATAAAGCAATGAGTGGTATCTGAAGTATTCAGTCAGTGGTCCCAGATATTATGTGCTCTTTGTGTTAGGAATTAAAACACTGCAAACTATCTGCCAGAGTTGTCAGCGGAGGTGAATGACTGAAGGCTCGGATGTTTGCCCAAGCTGTCCGGATTTAATTACCCTGTGAAACCTCATTAGAAATGAGCTGCACCTGTGATACCAAGAGGGAAGGATTATGAAGGTAGCTTAGACTGATTCATAACTCAGTTTTGAAAATACTCTCTTAGAATGTGAAAGTTTTTGCTTCCCCATGTAGCCTGCTACACATAGTGTTCAGTCCTGATCTGATTTTGTGAGGGGCTGGGAAATAGAGAAGATGCATCTGACGGCTAAAAGGATCTGGACAAGTTGGAGATACATTGCATTCAGCATTTTTATTTCAGATTGTATCTCACTTGAGAAATGATCAGCTTCTTAAGTACAAATAGGCCTGTAGAAGATCGGGGGCTGTGGTGGATCACAAGGTGAACTGAAGTCACGGATGTCATGTTGTTTCAAAAGGCAGAGCCTCCTTGCAATGCTGTAGCAGAGCATTTTGCCCGTGAGACCTGTGAAATGATCCTTCTGTTTGGCACTTAGTACAGCCTCAGCGGGATACGGTTTAGCTTTCAGGAGCTGCAGTTGAAAGATGTGGCTCAACGGGACAAAGTAACATGAGTGCAGTGAGAATGATCCGGGTCTAAATAACAAAATCTAAAAGGGAAGATTGCATAAATTGGAGTTTTTTGGTAAAGACATTTAATGACACTTTGCACACTTGTAAGTGGCTTCTGGAAAGAGGAAGGGAAGAGCTCTTTGTAGGCATGGGGTAAGAAATAACAGACTTCAGTCACATAAGAGAATATTCAAGTTTGTTAACAGTAAAACTGTCCAGTGCTAGGGAAGCTCTAAAATAGGTAGGGGAAACAGCAGCCTCCTCCATGGGCAGTCACTGAGAACAGATGAAGTCAGTCCAGCCTGACATAGATACTATAATCTGTTCTGCCCTTGTCTGCGTGGTCTTTTCAGATCTTTCCCAATTCTGTAATTCTTTAATTCTGTATGATTATAGGCTTTGAATTGGAAACTAATATCCTTAATCCCCTGCAAAAGGCAAGGTGCTCAGTGCTCCCCGGACGACCTGTTCTTGCAACTAGGGCTGATGCTATTATCTCTAACAGTAGCCAGGCAGAGGGAAGAGGTTGGGTGGGTATGTAATCTTTTGGCAGTCCTAGACAACATGGAGACGTGACTCAGGAGTGACTGCTTATTCTCATTTTCTCTTGGTACATGAGCTGGAGGACAACAACTTGAATTTTAAGTAAGTGCAAAACAGAATGTATTTTTTCACACCATGTTTAGTTAACCCGAGGAACTTCCTGCTGTGGGATGTGTTGGGTGCTGAAAGCAATTAGGCAATGTTATGCCAGCAGATCTTTTAGAAGTGTTTAAATATACTAGTTCCAGCTCAGGAATTTCCTGAACCATGTGTTGCTGGAGGTTGGGATTGTATACCATGGAGGCTACCGCTATGTTTGGGCCCTGTTGTTATACTGTTGGCGCTTGCAAGTGATGTCTGCTAGAGTCTGAAGCGAGAGCTGGGTCCAAAATTTATTGAAGGAGGGTGTCCTTTCTCCAGTCTCCAGTGCACAGCCTGTGGAGGCTTTCACATGCCTGACAATCAGCACATTTAAAATAGCCTCTTGCCTGTCTGGATCTGAGAAGAGCCCTGACCAGGAGGACTACTTCTGTTCCCATCTGAGAAGCATTCTGTCAGCACTCCCACTTAATCCGGGAGGTGCAGGGGAACAGCTGGGGCACAGTGGGAAGAGGCAGCAAAAATTCAGTCCCAGCCCTCAGGCATCCTCGTGTCTTCACTGGGAATTTCAGGGCATGTGCTCCTAGATTATTTCCAGCCAGAACTGTGCTGTGAAGTATCAAGTCTTTGCTATTGAGGATAACTTAGGAAGCCCCATCATGAGAGACATCCATGTACATCTCATTTCTGAGCATGAAGCTTAGCATGGTTTATAGGAGGAATTGCAAATAGCCAAGAGGTACGTGAGCAAGGTCAGATAAAAACCTGCATTAATGCTATGTGTCAGTTTTTTTCTCTCACAAAATTGCCCTTTCTTTGGCAGGATGATATTATGAATGATCCTAAAATAATTTCTCTAGCTGACGTGCTGCCATCCTGTTAGGATTATGTGTTACGAGGACATAACTCTGTGGGATTGATATGCCAGGAGGTGGCATGCTGACTCTTGATGCTTTTCTGCCTATAAGCTTTTCTCTGCCAACACTAAAACCACTATGTTGACAAGAGTAAGCTACAAATTTTACCTGTGGGGCAAACAACTCAATGTTGACAGAAAAGGATTGAGTACGATGGCAGGGGCCGTCTGGTAAGAGAACGCGAGGCTGGGAAGGGCTGTAAGATAAGCGAAGCACCTCTGGTTGTGTTCAGCTTGTTAGAGAACAGAGTCGTCTGGGGCATGTTGTTAGAGGGAATATTCCTGGCAGGCAGTGTGCAGATAGCTAACAAAGTAGAAATTGGGCAGAATAATATACACATGAGGAGTCCTTAGACCAATGAAGTGCACGCTGATAGGGAAGAGAGACTTTCAGCTCTATAGCGCAGTGCCTCTAGCAGTGAGCAGGAAGACTTTAGATTTGGAAAGGTATTGTGGTACCTAGTTCTTTTATTAGGCAGCTGAAAATACGTTTACAAGTCTGGAGCGAAGCTATACGAGGCAAGAGTCCTTTGTGGGTTGGCCGCATTGTAGGGCAGATGTACTTGGCCTGCAGTAGTGGTTAGAGATCATTATTTTAGAAGCTGCCATTAAATACAAGTTGAAGAACAGTTTATTTGTGAAACCCTCCTCAGAACTCTGTTCATGTCTTCCTAGGTATTGTCTCAAGATTCTCTGCCCCGTTTCTCTAACATCAAACCTTTTAGGACAAAGCAAAAGCACCTGATAATCTAAAGACCCGGAACAAAGAGTCCTCAAGTTAAAATTGAAAAAAGGAAACATCACTAATGTTTCTTCAGCAGATTTCGGTGCAGATGATTCCCAAATCATTTTATAAGTATTCTGAATTAAAAAGCAGTAACAGTTTCAAAAGGGGTTGTACTTCACAGGCATGACAAAAAAAATTATCACAGCAGGCCAAAGCAGTGACCCAACTAATCCCTTGCTCTCTGCTGGCCCTTGGCCAATACTGCATAGCTCAGAAGCCCCTCATTTAGTGGTTGGTTTCTCTCATCTTTAAAAATAGATTTTGAATCCTGTTTAATGTAAGTGTGAATGTTCTCATGAGCCATGTAGAAGTCAAGTCCTACTGCACATGCTGCAGAGGTCTTGGAAAGGAAGGCCCTTGTTTGCCATCAGGTGGTGTAACTGTAGCCAGAACAGTAGCACAAGAGGAATTTTATCCCTTGCAGAACTTAGAGCAGCCTGTGAGCTAATTTAAGTTATGCTGTCTGAATTAGTACCTGTAATGGGGTCTCATCATGGGCTTGACTCGACCCACCTGAACAGCACGTCCTCCTGTGGCCAGCTTGCCTCTCCCTGCCTCTCTCTGCCCTTAGCAGCCAGTTTATCCTTTTTGAGCCATCTAAGCCAGAATGATGTGGTCTGGGGTGGGATGTGCCTGATGCCAGAAAATCCCCAGCTTTGTTTTGGTAGCAGCTTTGTGTATTCTGAACAGCCAAAGCAGGCAGGTGAGGAGTTGAAGAACTGTTGCTGTCATGTGCACACCTTAAAGAAAATTCACCCTGAAGGTTAATAACAATAAATAAATGAAATAAAGCATCTTTATTCAGTGCTTTTAACTCCCTTGATTGTTCTTGTGGAAGTGACAAATGTGCCCTCAGGGTTTGCTATATGTATTGGGTGTTACATATAGCTTATAATGAATATTCTAGTGGCTATTCTATTGTAGTTATTTCTGAAGTCCCAACCAGAATGGGAGATTTGTCTGCAGGATGTCATACTTGCTGTGCACTAATTCCTCCTGAACTTTTGATCTGCTTTGCTGAAATGAAATTTCCCTGAAGAGTAATTTGCCTTCCTGAGACTGAACTAATCTATGAATGTGAGAGCACAGAGCACAACTCAGCTGTAATAATATTCGGTTATTATTGTGAAATACATATCAGTGGTTTTTTCTTTTTTTTTTTTTCTTGAGCTTTATTCAGTGATGTTTTGAAAACAGCAAATTTCCACTGAAAATGAAAACAGCTTCTCTCAGTGATACGTAAGGAAGTTCTTGCTTATATCCTGTCTCATTACTGGTATTTCTGCAAGGTTCATTTGGGGTGGTTTGTGCTTCCAAGCCATTTTACTGATGCCTCTACCAAAGCAAAAATCATTGGTCAGATGAGAGGAAAAACACATATTGGTATAGTGACATATCTGTGGTGATATCACCTGCTTTATTGCGAAGTGCCTTTTAGTTCGTCTTGCACATCTGTATCGTTAGCAGCAGGTGCTACTGCCGGACAGTTCGTCAAAGTTACCATGACTGCTGAGAAACGCTAAAGCCTTTCTTTTCTCTTGCTGTGGGAGGTGGTGCAAAGAGCTGTGCCCTCCGTGGGAGCAGGAGGAGAATGTGCTGACAAACAGGCTGCCAGGGTGGACTTTTCAGCTCCTCTGTGTTGAGGATTAAATGTAAGAGCCAAGAAAGTGTCCTCTCCCTGGCTCATGATGGAGAGTGAATGTGAGACACCTTGTCTCAGCAGGAGACAGGAGCACAAGTTCACTGCGAAGTGGCCATCTGGTAGCTGGGCTAGCGTACACTTGCAGGAAGGACGGCGATGAGAAGTGAGCAGGGATTTTTCTAGTTGAAATGCTGCCGGCTTAGTCACGCTGTCAGCAGAGGCTGGACATTTGCATTCTTCCCATGGCAGGTGGCGTAAAAAGCAGCTCACGCTGGTTTGCAGATTGTACCAAGCAACTGCACCAGCCAGGCTCGCCAAGGTTTGGGCTTCATTGCCCATAGCTGCTGATACCTACTAACCGGTGAGCAGCAAGGTTTGCTGAGGTTTTCTGTCTGTCCAGCATTTTGCCCCACGCTGATGAGACTGGCTTGGAGACCAGTGGAAATCATGACTTCATATATATGTGGCCACATCGGAAGTAGCCAGGTTTGGGAGGAGGGAGCCTGGAGCTAGAGCAAACAGCCCAGGAGCACGTGTGTTAGTGCTAAAAGCACAAACGGCTAAGGTTCTGTAGCACGAGAAGGTGGAAATGCTAGTAAAGCTAACCTGCAGGAAAAGAAAACGGCGCAAAGCAGACAGTGTTAGAATTAACATCAAGAATTTGCTAGCACTAGGTAGTATCATGAGCAGGACCAGAAATGAACGCAAGGAGGAGCGGAGGCACAGCCCTACACGCAGCCCTTTTGGGCAGAGGTACGCAGCATGCAAAGCAGGGGCATCCCATGCTGAGCCTGAAGCACGCTGAGGAGCTGGGAGGCTGTGTCCCTCCTCTCACGTGCAGCCGCACACGCACGGAGAATGTGTGTCATGGAAAGGACGGCCGAGCTGCCTTTTCCTTACATCAGCGCTTTTCTGTTAAAAAAAACAGCAGCAGTGAAACAATCGGAGAAGATGAGTGTGAGCTAAATGGACTTGATGGCAGAGTAGCAATACTGGGCAGCTCGGGGAATGCCAAGCAGGGACAAATTTAAACAGGACCATAGGACAAAAGTAACCATGAAACGGTGAGCTCTCACAAGCGTTTTATGGCACAAAAAGCTCAGGATCCAAAGCATAGGCGTGTATTTGTTGGCAAAACAAAAGCGCAGGACCTGCGGTATGATCTTATCAGTAAACTATGCAACGATTAAATTAACCTTCACAGAAAATATGTAAACAGTGTCCTTCTGCCACGCACTCTGTGCAAGGCCATAGCTGAATTACAAATCAACTTTAATCTCAGGGCACCAGATTTAAATCCTATAACCCAGCTTAATTGCTGTTCTTAGCCAAATTTTTTTTTTTTTAAATTCTACTGTGATGCCAGTGCAATATTCTCTTCATTGTCCCTTGTATAACCTTGCCTGGTCCTATTCGAAATTGGGAAGTGTGGGTAATATCTATGGAAATTGTTTGTTTATTGATTTTTACATGCCCTAAAGTGAAAGGGCCATCAGCACAATAACTTGGATTTATGAAACAAAGATTTGAATTCTAATTTCTTCAATATTTCAGAAAAGCGGTATTTTCATTTTCAAGGCCAACTTCTGACTTTGTTTGAAGTACAGTATCCCCCGTGGAATAAACTTTTATTTCCTCATTTCTTTGTGCTTTTAAGTAGTTTGAGGTGGTTCGATGCTTACCTAAGTGATTACAGTCTTTGCTGATTTTTCAGAAGAAAGTTCTGTTTCCTGAAGTGGCCCTGAAGCTGGGATTTTGGACCAAGGACGCCAATGCCAAAATGTTGTTCTCCATAAAGTGACGGAAGTTCTTTTGTTTGGCAGAGGGGAAACAAGTGCCTAATCACTGTTTCCTGAAAGTGGAGCATTCTTTATTAGGGCTGCTCAGAGTTTCAAACATTGCTGGTCTTGTGCTGAGTAACATTTTTGTGCTTGTCTTCCCCTGATCTCTGTTAAAGGCTAGACTGAACTCAGAAAAGATCTTACTATCTTTTCACTGAGTGTCCAATGTTAGGGGTGTCTGATCAAGGCAAGTGACAGCGTTCTTAATGGTAAGTTCATCCCCAAGGTAGGATGGGTTTTATTCATGCACTGGTAGCACGTGACCTTTAGAGAAGTTCACCTTTTCATATGTCTCATTTCTTTTCCAGCAAAGTTTTAGTTCCTCCTTAATGTTGTCAGCTATAGCGAGTAAGAATTTTTTAGATGATGTATGTGTTACAAATTCTTCTGAAAATTTTCATTGGGTTTCAGTTTTTTCCTACGTTAGGTTACATGTGAATACTGACAGAATTTAAGGAGCTTTCATTTTCTTCTAAGTGGAGTTGTATGGCCAAATAAAGTAGCGTAAACAATTTGAAATGCAGGAAGCAGAGTACGGTTCAGAGATTTAAATTCACTTCTCTGGTAGAATTTAAATAAACCACCAACAGCAAAGTCCTGTAATCTAGTTCACGTGAGCACAGCAGATGTTTGGCAGGATACAGCATGGTGGATTTGCAGTCTTTGCTTATCACAGAACCAGGACTGTATGCATCACTGCCACATGCTCCTCTTTTCCCTTCATTCCAGGGAAACTAATGTTGTGAAGAAAAGGAAAGTGGGAGGAGGAAATGTATCATTCCAGCACAAGCTGGACACAGTTCCTGTGTTTGATGTTAGTGGAGGCTGGGATGGGAGATGCCTTGTATCTTGCAGCCAGCCTATTGCAGATAGGAGTTTCAACATCTGGTCTTACTTTTAGTGTAGATATTTTACTTTTATTATTTTTTTTGAACATATATGAATTATAGGGCTATCTACTTCAACAGACTCAGACACTGAAATGTTTGGGGCTGCAGTGCCTCTCCTTTGTGTGGCATATACAAGTGGCTCTACAACTGTAACTTCTAGTTTATCTTGAATGAAGACCAGGAGAAGACATGTCAGCACCAGCATCGGCTTATAAAACAGAAAATGTCCTTGAGATGCCTGTAAGTACCATGAGGTTTGGAAGCATTTCCCTTTTTCCCTAAGTGGAGAAAATCCTCTTTCATTGAAGTTTCAACCATGGGAGTAATACAGTGAGTGTTGATACAAATAGCTTGTCAGTCGTTATACAGTGGTGTATCTTGTAACCCTCCTTGGACCAAATGTTCTGTCCTTACTACCTGCACTGTAAGAGGAGGGAGTTCACAGATCACGTTGCAGTGGCTTCTGGTGGAGAGAAGTTTCCCACTTAAGCTTAGGATAAGCTACAGCGAGTCTGTATCCTGAGCAAATCCAACAACAGTAAAGTGCTGTGAATACGGGGTGGACAAGCAGAAGGGCTTTAATTTATACAGAGAACTCAGATGGACTTATTTGCTATGGCTGTTAAGGGCTGAGTATCCCGGAAGTTGTGGGCATGTAGGGAAATCAGTGTACAAAATTCACTGCAAGATCTTACAGAAGGGGAAAGTAGCATTTATTCACAAAATCCTTAAATAAGGTGGTTTTGCTTGCTGACACTCATTTTGTCATAGATTTCGTTCATCCACACACTCGCACCCGCATGCCCACAGGCACCAGAAGGTGCACATCCAAGTGGTCTGGCCAGGATCATGTGTGTGCGACACAGAGGACAAAGGTCAGGTCCCTTCCTGATGTGACAAGCTAGTTCTTGGGTCCTTTCATGTCCCTTGGGATTCAGCAGTGGTTGCAGGGAGGTCCGTTGCAGCAGAGCCTTTCTTACTCCAGCATCCACAAACCTTAGGCCAGGTTGCTGCCCATCACCTGTTTTCCTGGTAGGCCAAGGAAGGCAGGACAGGTGGATGTGACACCACTGCAGTCTTGGTGCCGTCTTTGTTAGGAATACAGGCCCTTCTTTTAACTCTTTGTTCTTCTGTTTCTTCTGTTCTTGCACCTACACGTTTCTGTTCAGACTGCATTTATACCAATCTTCATATTTCCATAAGGTCTCTCCAGGTGGAACTTCGATATATACTTGTTGCCCAAATTCTTTTTGTGTTAAAATTAGTGGTAAAGAGCAAAGAGTGAGTCAAGTCAGTGCTCAGTACCTTGGAAAACTAACTTCTGTATACCACCTCACCCAAAAGGCTGGGGGGGAGCTAATGTTGAGGTTTGGAATAGGCAGAATAACTTTATGTCCCTGCTGCTGTTCTAGAAATGAAGTTTTGTATAAGCACAGGGAAACATCTAGGGTTTTGCATGAAACTAAAAGTATGTTTTTGTGACTGTTTCCACACGGCACTTGTTTTCAGGTCTTTGTCAAGTGCGAACGACTTTGCCTCTTCATGCTTAGCAAAAAAATTTAGACCTCCAGAAAAGTGAATTTTACTCTGGTGTGGCTATGCGGGCATGGTTCAGCACAAGGTTGCTTATTCATTCAACTTCTTCCATGTGCTTATGGCCGCTTGGTCATCTTTAGTTTTCGTACCCCTTGGCTAACCGCAGGAGACTGCCTCACTTGTCAGAAGATCCAGAGAACAGCGATGGCAGAAGAGAGAGTGGTTTGCGTGCAGGACGGCAATGCTGAGAAGAGCTCCGCGTAGGTCAAAGATGGTTCCAAGAATCAGCTGAGTGAGACTCGCTCATGTGTACATAAAAGAGGCACCAACCCTGGGCATCAGGGAAATTTTCTGTACCGCCCCCCTCCTCCTCCCCATTTTAGTGCCTCTCGTGGTGCTTTAGAGTCATTAACACTAAGTTTATCTGCGCTGTATGGTTAGTAGTCTTCTGCGTAGTGTCTCTGATGATTGTGTTGCATCGGTACTTGGGCTTCCACACAGCATATGTGAGTTTCATGCGTCGGTGGCTTTTGTCACAAGAGTGCTTGGTTATTGAAGCTGTCAAATGCGTCTACCTGCAGTGATTTGAATGCTTGATTAAAACTTGATTTGATTCCTCTATCTGAGCTGAATATTCAGCAAAGAGTCCAAAACACCCCAGTGGACCGAGACAAGGCGAAATGGGAAGGCAGAAGCGGGGGATGAGGGTAGGGGGAGAAAGCAGCTGTTAAAACGTTTTGCAGCCACTTAAAACTACAGTTTGAATTCAGTGTCATTCCCAAGCTAAAAACACGCTTTTGCAAAATTTTCAATTTATGCTACATGTTGTGGGTGGCTCTGAAGAATACTGCCTTTTAAAGAGTTGCCAGTGGGGTTTGAGAGAGGGGAGAACAAAGAGAGCAAGTTGTTCGTGCATGCAAAACCAGTGGTGACAAGGTCTTTGTAGCACAGCTACCTGGGAGAGGGTTAAACAAATATTTGAGAAACCAGCTTTGAGGTGGGGTGCTGCCCTATGCTACCTGATTTGGGGGAACACCTGTATGATTCCTTTTTCTCCACAAGCTGAAGAAGAAGCCAGAGGTTCTGGAAAAAAGGAGTGAGAAGGTAACTAAAAATGTTATGAGTGTTAGGAGGAAATGTCCTGCTCTTTAGCCCAATATCCCTGAATAGATAACCCACTCTGGAATGAAATTTAGCTAGAACCCAGGGGCCAACTGTCTCGGAAACAGCAAGTTTCCTGAAGTATTGAGGAGCAGTTTGGGCCTTAGCCTGTGGCAGGAGGGCTGTGAGGACTTGCAAGCTCTAGTCAGTTGTTCTGACATCAGCATGAAAAATCCCAAAGCCCACAAAGCAGATAACCATGAGCGTGTGTGTCTGTAAAATTTCATCTACAGTTTCTTACATGCTTGCAGCTTTCTGGCTTTTTCACCCTTGTGCGCTCCCTCCAGATGGTTTCCTGGGGCGTAAGCTGCGGCGCGGAAGGAACACACCACTGAAAGGTCACACTGCTGTGTTTGAGCAGCCCACTTCTGCGGGGTGGTGGAGAGCAATGAAGTCTCGTGGCGTGGTTAGTAGTCAGCCTGGAGCATAATGGCCAAGGCGTTGCTCTGTCAGCTCTTCAGGGGTCCTGGGATCAATCCTGGTTGTGCTTTGTCAGGTCTCTGACCGAGTCAGCCCTGACTCGGCCTGCCCTCTTTCCATGACCTGGAAAATCTCGGCATATCAGGGAGCTCTGGTTTCCTTGGGAACTTAGCGCTCAGCCACGTTTACGAAGTGGGGCGGGCGCTTGGTGTGGCGGGGTAGGGAGAGCGTGCCATCAGACCGCCCGGCGTCTTGTGTCCTGAAGCTGCCAGCCCTGGGGAGCGCAGCACTGAGCACTGGTGGCGGGGACGAGCCGAAAGGCTATTTTCTCAACTCCTGCTGTTCCCCTCCTGCAGCCCGCTCCGTGACCATCATGTGGTGAAGTTAGCAGATGGGCTGCCCCCAAGGTGACACGTACTTGCAGGGAAGTGAAGCTCTTGTTCCGAGACCCTGGTGAAAGCGCTGCTGCTGCTGGCAGGCAGGCAGCTCTGTCGCTTGGCAGCAGACCCCGGAGAGAAGATTACTTTGTCCTTGTTCTTAGTCCTGTTAGCCAGGTTCCCTTCTGATTCCCAGGCTGGTAATGCATGGGGGAGATAACCCAGGTTCGCTGAACAGCAATTCAGTCTGTCATCAAACAGAAAATACTTGGACAGAATTAAGAGAGCCATGTGCTAAGCTAATTTGGTACCAGGCTCGTAGGCGTGGCCCTTTGATACAGGATTTTGTTTGTCTTTCTGCAGAGAGGACCAAAATTTTCCATCAGAATCCCCTCTGTCCCTTACAGACTTGTTCCCAGCTTTCACTGTCCCCCTCCACACTCTTCATCTCCAGACTAAGCTGCTGCCTCTCGTCTCTCTCCAGCAGGCTTCCCAGCAGCGGTGGGTTCATCCCCTTTCCCACTGGCTCTGCAGACAGGCAGGGAGACCGCATGTGCTCCCATTCCCTGGGGCTTGCGGAGCTTGGCGGACGCTTCAGGCAGTCCTGCAGCGCAGTCCCTTCCAACCTGAGCTCCCCTGAAAGAAATACAGGCACCATTGCTGCAGAGGGACATTCCTTTGTGAAATTGGGTTGGTTTCTCTGTTGGTTGGAAAGCAGGATGTACCTTTCCTGTTTTGATTTTTCTATTCTCATTCTTCCCACCTTCGTATCTGTTGCTAATGGCTTTACCTGGGTCTGAGTGTGACTCCTAGTCCCAGAGGGGATAATGGGATGAGATCCGGGTCGTGACTAACACTTGTGCTCACAGGATCTTGTCTAAATAGCCTTCAGCGCAGATTCCTGTCACGTTGCTCAGTGTGCAAGGAAGTGTGTTACTGTGACCCGCGTGTGTATTAACGTTTCGTTATACCAGAGAGCCAAGATGCCTGTGGACTTCACTCAGTAAAGTAGCCTCACAGCATCTCAGTTAAACCCACTTTACCATGCAGGGATTCCCATAGATACCTGCAGGCATTGCATACCGCCAAAAATTGTTGTTTTCTTGTGGCAGAGCAGACCTTATGTCTGTGTTCTCTAGCGAAATTAAAGGGCAGTGCACACACGTGGGTATATCCTCCTAAAGCATTTGCACTCTGGCCAGAGTATCTGCTTGTGGAGTCACGAGGTTCACTGTTTGGTGCAAGGTCTGTGAGAAGAGTTTACCATGATACTAATGTGTTTGGGATTTACTAAGCAGTAAGTGCAGAAGAAAACACATATTTTTGTTTATTGGTTGTTTTAAATGAGCTTCAGAAAGCAATTTTCTCCAGTGTTTCGATTTAAGATACCAGTTAGCTGGTTTGATGTTGTGAGGAAGTCACTCTTTCCTCACCCTGTGCTGTAGGTGTAAAGCAGCAAGCGAAGGGATAAAGACGAGGAGTGCGAAGCAGTTATTATGGCTGCATGGGGTGCAACAGACAGCAGCGGGATCACCAAGGAGAGGGGTTTATAGCATCACAGCTGCCTGCAGCATCTTTCCAACACCCAAACCTGGGTGGAAATCTCTCTGCACACTCCAGATTCTTGCTGTTGCTGAACTTCGGGAAGGCATCATGTTCACAGATGCTTATTAAATGCACATACCAAGCGTATAGAGGGGATGAAATTGCTAACTGAGTGTGGCTGTATCAAAGCAGATCTTAGTTCTGCATTTCTTAATGCTTTTGCAGCCTAGTAGTGGATTTTTGCTGTTGCTGTTGTGTTTTTCTGTAACCATTTGTTGCTGAATAATTGTGGTTTCCAAGTGTGTGTCGCAGCAGAATCCTCAGATGCGTGAGGTCCGGGGTTTTTACTCAAAAACGTCATGTAGGAGACAGCAACCCAAGCACAGAGCAAGGGTCCCATGCCATCAGAATTGTCCTTGTTAGCATAATGTGATTTAGCCAGCAATTTTCTGTTTTGGTGCAAAAACAAATACAGAAAACCAGCCAGATTCCTTTCTTAAGGCACTGGCTCTATTCGGCGCGCTTTAATATACGGCGATAGCAGCCACAGCACCGGCTGGCACATGCAGCATGCTGTGCTGTTCTGCTGCAGCAGCACCGAGGTAGTTTAAATGCTTTTGCTTAGTGCCTGCCTATAACGTCCCAGACCATTGGGGTTACCATAGGGAAACTGGACATTTTCACCTTTGCCAAAAAAAAATAAAATTGCTGTCTCTGAAGTAACTTGCTGTCTGCTCTCCCATGCAGGTGCTATTTATTTGCTGTCACTGTTCAGCTGATCCAGGGTGACATCGTCCTGTTGTTTTGACAGTGACCTTAACGCGCTTGTGCAGCTCTAACTAAAGGCTGTGTGGCAGGAGATGGAAATGCATGGGCTTAAGCAGCTTATAATGAAATACAGAGTCTTTTACTTTAGCTGCTTTGAAGCCACTGCAAATCAGTTGTTGGATTTGGTGTTTCTTTGGGGATGTGAAATGAATTTAGTGGCTTCTAGCTGGTTGTAGTGAATCAGGTGTTTGCTTTGTGAAATGTCCCAATACAATCAAGGTTTCTGTGAGGCAGGCTTAACCGGTATGCGAGTGGCAATATCAGACTGGATGTAGCTTAGTTTACTAACAGGGATTTTGATAAACCTAGCTGGAGTCGGTTTAGCAGATGCATCATTGAGTAGGAGCTTCCTATTGTGGTTGCCGGTACTGCAGGGGCTGGAAACACAGATGATAGTAGGACTCTGCGTGAATCCCACTGCAGAGCTGAGGCACGTGCTAGATCAGCAATCTCCTGGCAGCTGGTCCCTCGTAGCACTGCCGGGGCAGGGGAGCTGCCTCAGTACAAAGTTAGCACTGTGAAAAATCCAAGTCTGGGCTATCAGTCGGGTGCCTTTCACAGGAGCTGTACGTAAAAGCAGACAGCAAGTTACTTCAGAGAAAGCAAACTATATTTGACAAAGTTGAAAACACCTGATTTGTCCTTGCCAAGGAATGGGAGCACGTCATCTGGTTGAAGCACCTTCCCAGAAAAACTCACCCCTCCTGAGAGCACCAGAGGGGGAGATGCCTGCAAACCCTCCCTTCGTGCCACGGACCGTCAGAAATGCCTGTTGCGAGGATGAGACTAGAGCCAGGCACGCCGCTTGTGTTACATGGGTTTTTAGAACAGTTGTGGCTCTGAAATGTATCCAGGCACATTATATTTTGGAACGCGCTTTTGTGGAGATCCTAGGCTTCCTCTGGGCTTTTTAGATGGGAGTAGCTGTGCGCTAAGTATTAACGCCCGAAACCTCTCATTATGGGCAGCAGATGCACAGTGTGTTTCCCTTGCCTGGCAAATTTGCTTCTTAATGGCAAAAGTTGGAAACGGCACCATGTTCCTTCCCTTCTGACTTTTAGGGCTTGATTTCCCTGGACTCTGTAAACTTGATATGTAGCTCAGCAGCTATTTCCAGAAGTCATACATTTCCCTTGATTTACATCGTTTAATCAATGATGATGCAGTGGATGCATATGCTGTGAGTGAGACAATCTTCATTGCAATCTCTTTTGTGAGGGCAAGCATCAGCTTTCAAGGAGATTAAAAGATAAGCTCGCAGGTATGTAAACTGCCTCTTGCTTATTACAGTGACAGTGTTTGCACAGGCTGTTTTCTGTTATTCCCTGCTGCCATCAAAGCATTTCCTGCTAGTAATTCCTGCTAGTCCTCGGAAACCTAGCTCCATAAATTCCCCTCTTTCTCCTTCTGTTGATGGGAGACTAAGCCAAATCAGTAGGGATATTTAAGTCCAGTTTGTGGATAAATGAGAGTTGAGTGTCCTGTGGAGGAAGAAATCCTTGTGTTAAAGGCAAATTACTAAATATAAACAGTTGGTTATCTAGTAGGGAAATTTTCAATATCACTGCAGCAGTAGAGGGAAGAGCCCAGTCATATGGGAGATATCATCATATGTATTGGATGAAATATAAATGCAACGTTAGCAAGTGGAATAGGTAAGGTGTTGATGAGCTGCCTTCAGTCGGTGTTTCTGGTAGATCCAGACTAATGACGAAGCAAAAGACAATAAAACGTATGTTGGTCTAACGAAGAAGCAGCGCTGCTGAGATCCAGGGCACTGCCTCCATTCGTACCTTTTTAACTGCTCAGCTGAGTCTTTCCTTGGTTGTGCTTCAGTGGCTTTACTTGGCAGATGTCAGTCACAAAAATGACCTTTTTTTTAAAGCTCCCAGTGAGGAGCATGCATAGGATCTGGACACAAACTGTTTTATTCTTCACTACAGGCCAGGAGTGAGAGAAGAGGAAACATAGGTGCTACCTGAAAGATGGGTGTGGGACATTATATGCCTTCTGAAGTATTTCAGAGCTGCCTGTTGGTGGTGCTATTTCAGGGACTCGAGGTCAGACAATACACCGACTAGTATTGTTCTATTGTGCTGTTTCCCCAGACCTCGGTGCTTTGTAAGCAACTGCCATTGCGATTCTAGGCCCCCCGCCAGTCGCATCTGATGGCCTTTTCTTGTGTTTTGAATCTCTCATTCTCAGTGAATGGAAGAGCTGAGTTTGTGATGAAGCATTCTCTTGCATTTCTTATGGTCGCTGTCTGGTGTTTTACAGATACTTCATGAGTGGGAATGGCTGAAAAATCCTGTGACATTTGTATGCTCTTATCCTCTACAACTCTCATCTATGGTGGTGTTACTTCTCTGCTATTTATAGGTCATGCTTTTGCAGAGCTATCAGTGCCCAATACTTCTAACTTTGTCAGTTTGTACTTTATATACATCTCAGGTCAACTGAAGTACATCCGTTTGTAGCGATTGATAGTCCTTTGGGCCTGGCCCCTCATCCTACATCCTGGGTGTTCAGCTTTTCCACCATAGGTCTTTGGTTTTTTAAACCTAACTGTGCAAATAGTCTGTGCCTGTGTGGCCATGCTTAAACCATCTATGTTCCTTCTGTGACAAGCCACTTAGAATTTGTAACCATGGTTCTGTGAATTTTTGTAACAAGTCTCTGTGTACTTTTTCCCTGCTGCTTGTGTTTGCTAAAGTATCTCTTGTCTGTTAAATGATTTACTCTCTGTAAAAATAGATTCCTCATTTAATGCTTGGAGTGCAGTCCGAGGCACAGTAGGTCTGTCTTCTGTCTCTCAGGCAGTCTTTTCACATTCTTCTTCCAAAACACTATGATTCTTGTAGTGCTTCACCTCTGTTTGAGTTCGTGTCACTGCCTTATGCAGCCCTAACTTTTCTGTAGGTCATGGGATCAGAATAATTTTGGTTGGAAGCGACCGCCAGAGGTCAAGAACCTTGCCCCAAGCAGGGCCAACTTTGAAGTTATATTGAGTTGCGCGCTCAGGGACTTTTTAAGTCTTAAGTATTGTCTTCATCCCCACAGCAGTCTTGCAAGTGCTGAGTGGAGCTAACTAATCGCTTCACTTGATCTTCTGGCTTCTTTCAGTACAACCCAGTATGCAGTTAATTTTCACCATTGAGGGCAACTGCTAATTTATTTTTAACTTGTTGGCCTCCAGGACCCCAGGCCCCTCTCCACAAAGCCGTTTTCCAGCCAGTCGTCCACCGGCCTGTGCGCGTGTGAGACTACTGCCAGGTGCAGAGCCTGCACTTGCCTTTGTCGATGTTCGTGAGGTGCTTGTCAGCCCCTGTGCCCACCCCATCGATGCCCCTGAGCAGCAGCCCTCCCGCATATCAAGCACTCCTCCCCAGTTTGGCATGTCCACAAACCAGTCTTCATCCAAATCACTGCTGTAGTTTTACTGTCGAAAATTATACAGAATGCAATAGGATGGTGTTACATGTTGATTGTCTTAACTGTATTCTGTGGTGTTGAACTTTGTTTTGTCAAGAGCTTAGTATTACATTCCATGTTACTTTTTTCAATATTTTCTCTGTCTTCATTTTTAACCCAAGGCTTGGTAAATACTTGTAATATCCAGAACAGTTGTTACCTTGTTATCCCTTACTTTAGAGTCTTTATTTTCCAGGCACTATTAATCATTCTGCAAAGCTCAGGATCAGGAAATACCTAACTAATGCTTCCCATTTGGAGTCCAATGTGAGACAGCTTAACAGAATATGTATTTTTCAGAATGTGTAAAAATGTCCTGCAGATACAGCTTTGAATCTTACTGTCAAGTTTTGTTGTTTTTTCCCCCCTTTTGTTATCACTGCAGAACAAAAGGAACTAGAGGAGCGTGCTATATTTTGGTTTAACTTGTGGTTTATTTCTGTGTTTGGTTCCTAGATTCTAATCTGTTGTTTCTTTGCAAGTACCTTGAAATCTGATGAAAGAATCCAGCTGCAGTTTTGGAGCTCCCACAGTGAATTTACAGGACTTGGGGAGGAAAATATTCTTTCTTGCAAATTGAGGCTATTTGATTTGAAATTCCTTGAAAAGCTTTGACAAGAGAATGCCATAGTACTGCTTTTAAACCAGCTTTTGGATGGGAAAGCTTTAAGCAAACTTCTTCTGAAGGGTTTGGTCTGAACTCTTCTTTGGAAATGACTTTTCAGTGCTCCAGTTCTCAGTTCAGCCTTTTCTAGGGGCTCTCCCTGTGCTGCTGTAGAGATGTAAAGCCTCGAAAGCTCCTGGGGCCACCATGCTGGGAGGAAGACTTGACAATGCAGCAGCTTTGTCCCAGAGTGGAAAACAGTATTTTGCAGCCTTTTGTGGAGGATGTTATTATCCTGTTTCACCAATGGCTTATTTACTGAACAGGAATGTAGTTTGTAAGTGTCAAAATGAAGGCATGCTGCTGTTCTTATGTGGAAGTGCCAGCTCTTCCTCTCCTGCCATCCCCTGCATCGCCTCATTTTTCTTGTCGAAAAACAAATGTCTTTCTGGTGGTGTTCTAATGACTGATGATGATTTGTCCCATTTGTCCAGAACAGGAAGGTCAAGTTGGTTTCCCCTCTTGAGGGAAGGCACCCTGCAGGTTTCCAGACCAAGCAGTATTATTTCCCTATCCTAACCTATCCTATACTGTCCTATCCTATCCCAAAAGCACTTAAATGTAACTATGGTAAGGGATAACAAAAATAAAATCTGCCACCTATACAGATGTCAGAGTATTGCAAAATCTAAAAGGTAGTCCTTGTATCTATTCCATGCGAGTAACCATGAACACACCAGGCTGAAACATGGATGGCCCAAGGTTTTGTTTTGTTTTGTTTTGTTTTTTACCAGCATCCCCTGCCCAAATGATCAGCTGCAAGAACAGAAATCCCATTCTGCAAGGTTACAGTCGGTTCCCAGTCTTGAAGCAGTCGCAGGCTGAGGCGATCTATCATCAGGAGAGTCACTGATACCATGATAGATGATGTTAGCAGGGTTTTTGTGGTGTGTCATTGTTGCTAAACACAGGACCCACCTTCACTGTTGGAGTCCTCTTTTCTGGGCTAACCTAAGCCGGCTTCTGTGTGCACTAAAACCCCAACCAACTTCAGCAGAGCTGCAGCAGTGGCAAGTTATGGAAATTAAATTTGCGTAGCCTTGTTTAAAAAAAAAAAAAAAAAAGGCATGTTAACAGCGCTGTTCTGCTAAGGGCTGTGTCCATAATGGAGAACTGCTTTATTCCATCGCCCATCTCCGTTGGCAATGCTATTATAAGCCTTGTTTAGTTGCACACAGCAGTACAAAAGAGCTCTTCTATTGAATATATACTTCGGTTAATCAGCTATGATTTAACAGCCTTAGTCTTCTGATTGTTAAGGTCTTTTTATAGGTTCCTCAAAGATTTCTTAAGCGTAATAAATGATGTCCTATTAAACTTGACTTCAGGGCGCCAGCACCGAGAGAGGTGCCTCCTTTCCTGACCGAGTAGTGGATGGCAGAGATGTGTTCTCGGAGATGGCTGCCGGGTAGGAGCGTGCTGGAGCTCGGTCTCAATTTAACTGAAAAGAGCAGAGGATGTAAGGTGAAGTTAAAGGGCAAAGAGTGATTAAAATTTATTCCAGCCTGAAAGAAGAAGTGTATCCCTAGCAAGGCATCGTCCTGAAGTCCCATGGTGTTTCAGTGAGCAGTAGCCGTGGCTAACAAGAGGGCTCTGTACTGCAGGGTGGAGTTGCTTATTCTTTGTCCTAAACCAGACCTGTCTGTGCTCTTCATTTCAGGGGTGAAATGAACATGAAGAGTATTGCTTCATGAAGGAGGATTGGACGTTTTTAACTAGGGGTGCTTTATTACATGCCCTTCCTGTGCACACTGCGAGAGGGAGGAGTGTGTGTTCTCTTTTCCCAGCAGCGCTTGTTAACAAACATGTTTGAAATGCTTTCCTCCCTTATAGTGCTTGAGGGAAAATACATTGCTTTGTCAGGCGTATGTCTTCAGCAGCTATTCCTGTCAGTGAGCTCCGCTATGCAAACGTATAATCATCTCTTTCAAGCAGTCAAGGATTGCTCTACGATACGTATTCCTGATTTGTATTATTAATTGTTGTTCTCCTCTGATACTACAGCTTAGCTGTTAAAGGGAGTTGAAACTTAACTTCAAAATATCATCAGACACAATGTCCTCACGTAACTGAAAAGTAATCATAAGGGAAACCGGAATATCAAGGAACTGTAACCTGGCTTTCTTCCTCTACCGGTTCCTAATGGCTCTTTCAAATTCCTGGTGGGCGATTAAGGGGGATGTTGGAAAGAAGGTGGTCATTCCATCATGCTTGGAAGTCCACCAAACAACAACCCGTTTGACAACGTGGCCAAGCAGTCTGTTCCCGCGTGCCCCGGCAGGACGACGACTGGGTTCCTACAGCTCTGCTGTGCGCTGGGAAGGCGAGCAAAACTTCACAGCAGCAGCTTGAAAAGCAGCTGGTCAAAATAATCCAGGTGAGGATCCCTAGAAGTCGGTGGATTTTGAACACTTTTTCAGGTATACTTTCCACCTAAAAGACAATCTACCAAGGATGTTTACCAGGAGAACGGCAGCACTTGGGTTGCTGTAGTGTTTGGTTAAAACAAACAAGGGCATTAAAGCAAAGCTGGAAGAGGGAATGTTGTTAGGGTAAATGTAAAACCAGGACATCTTCAAATGATGAACCTTCAGTTAGTTTTCTGAAAGGTTCGTTAGCAACAGGGTGATGAAATTTTTAGTAATGCTAATGGGTGCCAGCAGAGGGCATTTGGAAACCTGGCTTTTCTGCTCATTTATCTTCCCACCAACTGGAGCCCCTGTGCAGCTCCTGCATGAGGCTGATGTCCTGCAGGGCTGGTGGCTTCTGTGTTGGCATAGGCCTATGGGGAAGGCAAAAATCTTTGAAAAGTCAATACTTAGGGTGTTTTTTTTTTTTTTTTTAATTAATAGTATCATCAATAAAATACGTATTTCTGAGTTCTTTCCAGGCTAGCAGCAGTATCAAGCCAGAGAGCTCTGGCTCCTATCAGAAAGCAGTATTTGGGTGTGAGGTGGTTAAAAGGCCAGGAGGAAGGAGGTGAAGAAACAGTTTATTCTCTATTTTTACATCTTTTATTATGTCTAAATTAGCAATCTAAAGTGGAAACAGCCTGCTTGTTTGCTATGAATTATCATATTTAATCTTAATTACACCTCTTCCCTTTGCTACCACTGTACCAGAGGCACAAGGCACTCAGCAGTGACCCTTTTAGGCCAACACTGTNGGAGGGGAAAGCCCAAATAGCAACTCTTGTTTTCATGACCAGAAGGACCTCCTGGTCTCCTATAGTGCTGTGTGAGGAGTTTGAGACCAAATCCAGCTGCGGTTCTGTTGCTCAGGGCTTTTGCTGTTGCACCAGGGTATGTAACACGGTGCAGTACAGAACAGGTCTCTCCCCAGCGATACGTCTGGGGAGAGCTGTTGCTGAAGCGCAGATCACGGGAGTAAACGTGGAAAGGCATTAAAGCAGAAGAGCATTTAATGATGATGCTTTTCTGGTCTTGGGCTTTGGATCAAGTGATTCCAATCCATCAGCATCTTTCTTGAAGAGGGTTTCAACAGACTGTTGAAAAGACAGTCTCAAGGGATCTGGTAAATGAGGACAGATTGAACCTCGAGACTGGCTTGGCCCTTTCTGTTCCACTTGTACAGATTGGAGTCTAAAGAGATGGAGACAGATCCAGCTTAGGTGTAGAATCTAAACAAACACAGGGAGGTTCCACTGCGTTTTGCCTTAAAGCCTTTAGTAAAACATGTCAGAAGCAGCAGTAGGATTCAGATCTCTGAACTGTGTGTGCTCTGTTTCGCTCCACAGTCAGAAATTAGCCTTCGTTAGTGTGCTTTGAAAGCCAGAGTATACTGCCAAAATGTGGGGTGTGCTTGTGAAACCAACTGCCTTGCATTTCTCCCCTTTGCAGTAAGATGCATGGCTCCAGCACTGTGAGGATATTCAGGCTTTGAGCTTTTGCATTTCCCTGGAAAAATGTTGATGAGAATTAGGGAAATATATATATATATATATTACTCTGTGTAAAGATGCATTAAGTGGGTCTGTTTGTGGTTCGTTTGTTTGCTATCATGCGTGCTAAAATATTACAGGTGTGAATTTTAATATAAATGGTGGCTTCTTTATTGCGTATGCTAATCAACTGCATATGGAGAATAGTTCCTCTAAATCTCATTTGTGGTAAGATATGATTTATGCTGTCAAATATGATTTATTAAATATGTCTTGATAAAGTAGATGGAACAAGATCTTTCTGGGAGCAAAAAATATATTGATTTATAATACAAGTGCCAGTAGCAAAGATGGAGGAAAAAAAGAGCAACTGAAGGGTACATTTATTGATATATATTTCATATATACTTTACTTGCTATATCATCTGCTAACAAAATCCACCTGACATGTCCTTATATTTTTGTTGTATCCCTGTGGCAGAGCTTTCCTTTGGCCTTTTGAAAATGCTAGCTTTGTTAGCGAGCGTTGGTTTGTACTGCAGCACCTACCTACACTGCATTGTGCTTCCACATGCACACAGTGTAAAAGAATTCATTGGCTTCATCTGAAATAACTCGCGGAGCCCCTAAACTTGATTGTTAACGTTTGGGTGGTTGGTTTCAAAGGTGTTTGCTTCCACCATTTCACCCTAGATAGCTGTCAGCTACAAAAAGCAAGCTCTTCTTTGTGGAGAGTTGTCATTGTGGCTGAAAAACAACCTGTTCCCTTCTCATACACGCTTGAATAAGAAGAGGAAAGAATTTACTCAGACCTTCGACAAATGGGTCCAATGCTGTAGTTTTGCACCAGCGTTATGGGACTGCAGTGGTTACCACTATGGAAAAGCTGTGTGTTTAGGAACTGTACAAATCCAATTAAATTCTTGGCTCCTACTGCATGGCTAGCGGCTCCTTTTGGAATTTCAAATGTGATTTTTTTTAAGCAAAGCTAAAATATTTCCTATATAATGACAGCGTGCCTCACTCCTCACTGTTGTCACCTGTCAGCTCTGTATTTCCCAGTTTCTTTGTAGCCTTCCCTTGCTTATACTGAATACTATCTGTTAGTGAACTATTTTAGGACAATGCGAGATTACTAGAGACGTGGCAGACCTCCGTTTCCATTTGCAGACCTGTCTCAGAGGACTCAAGTCAATACATCGGTTTTAATACATGTTGTTCTGGTTGAAGTGAGTTTTCATCCAGCCAGTGTAATGACTGAGCACAGAGCAAATAACATTGGAATGACTAGCCATGTGTAATTGCACTTGTAGTAAAAGCAAAAAACACTTCAGTGAAGACTAGTTGTTGTTATAATGGTAATTAGCTAGAAAGTTGACCTCCAGCTCACAAAAAACTCTTTCCTGGTACCCACTGATATCATTAAAAAGTATCTTAGAATGCTTGATGTATTGATGGGTCCATGTTATTTCCCTTGTGCTCATGCTCGGATTTCAGGTTTGAGTTGGGTACCTCCTCATTATCGTTATGTTGCTATTACTACTGCCATAGAGCACATCCATCTCCAGCAGCATTGCACTGATCCCTGGAAACCTCAAGGAGCTGTGAGTTCTGGATAAATATGTGGTGAGAGATGGTCAGGGAAAAAAAAGGCCTGGGGCAGAGATGGAATGGAAATGTGGTCTGTGGTGTCAGTCTGCTATCCTACTTAATTTTTAGGGACAAAGTCTTAGTCCTTCCTGTTGTTTCATCTGCAAGGTAGACGGATTCCCATCTTCCCCTTCCTTCACCAGCAAAAGGCCAGATCTAATCTGGTTCAGCACATCAGGAGGCACATCAAGTATCAACTGTGCAGGCTCAGTGTAGAAGGGCAGCTGTCAGTAAAGTAGCTGCAGATGTCTGCTAGTTAGGTATTCGTATCTACAGGGAGATGGCTTTAAATTACACTTCAAACAGTAAGGTTTGTCAAAAATTTGCCTCTGTGCTCTTCAGACTCATCAGTAGACCTCCCACTGACTTCAGCGGGTGCTGGATCGTCCCCCGCAGGGATAAGGAGAAGAACATTTGAATTTTGGAATAAACACTAGCTGAGCTGGTAAATCCCGGTAGAAGCTGAAGCTTTCTCATCGCCGTGGCTGCGTGGGTCCCCAGCCCAGGGAGCTGTGCTGCCTTCTCGTCTCCTCTCGTCTGCGTTAGGGGAGCACAAATTTCCATGCAGAGTTGCGCTGTGCCTCTGTCCTGGTCAGTCTTCGTTCAGACCGTGCGTCTTCCAAAAACACTTTGAAAAACATAAAGCAGCTATGATGAACAGCCTGATACAGAATAAATGATGGCATTCAGCAGCAATGGGAGGCTATAACAAAACATGCACTTGGCAGCAGTGTCCTGCTACCTCTTTGCCTGGAAGGAAAAATAAATCTAAAAATCTGGCTTCTCAAATGCAGCTGGCTTGGGTACGTGGACTGGCAGGTAGCAAATAAGAGTGTGAAGTGACTTCTGGCCCTTACTGGCTGCTGCCTTGAGAGAGAAGGGAGCCAACTGTGCTCTGCGATGGAGGAGCAGGAGGGAGGATAACCTCGTGCTGTGTGAGGTTCCTCTGTGCATGCTGAGCCCCAGCTGGCTGCTGATCGTCCGGCGGGGCTGGTGGCAGTTTGAAAGAAGGGTATCTCACCTGTGCCGTGGTGGGATAAACTGCACAAGTCGAGCCTTGGCATGCGAAGCTTAACTGAATGAGGAACGCACGGCCCCTACCCAAAGAAAGGGGCAAATCTCAGGGCGCAGCTCAGAAATGCTGCTGCAGATATTTTCCACGGCCGCAACAGGAGAGAGAGAGGCAGCATATACATGGGGGAAAAATACTTCAGCAGTGGTGTTTGCCTGAGCTGAAGCCTCTGCAATTTTAAGGCGGTCATCTCTGTTCTCAGTTGGCGTAAACCTGTGCAGTGCTTTTGGTTTCACTGTAGCCAAGTTGTTTTGCAGTGGCTGAGAGTCTTGCTTGTATGTCTGAATCGTGACCGAGGAGCACGAGCCTCTGAGGGCTTCATTTCAAAACCTGACGGTTTGTTAACATATGGCATTGAAAGCAGATCTAGTGTTAGTGAACACCGCTTCAATGCACCTACCTAGGTAGAGATTTGATCCCTGTTTCTAAAGAAGAAAGACGAGCTGGCAGGTCCCAGCTCTGCTCCGACGAAGTTGACAAAGTCCAACCCAAGAATAAAAAGTTCTAAAATAAATATAAAAAACATCAAATGAGCCATTTCTCAGAGGTGTCAGTGAAATTCTTCAGACTGATTTTCTGTGAAAGTGCGTACGCTGACACATGCTTATTAATATATACATTCACCATAAGCGTACGTACTGGGAATATTTGCAGAAGCATCCTGAAACCTCCTAAAGGCCCAGGGAATCATCCAGTCAGAGCAAAGAAACTGCCAGCTAATGCAGATAATAAAATCAGATAAGAATAGCAAATTGCGAAGCAAATACTGGAAACAACAATTTTTTGGCTGAAATATGTTTGTCTAGAGTTGTGAAGAGACGGAAGATTTTCACGTGTGTAGCAGGGAAACAGGCACCTAGCTTGCACTGCAACCAGTCTTCCCTATTTAATGCCTTCCCTGATCCTTTTTCATAAAGAATGCTACACTGATAACACCCAGTCATCTCAGAGATGATCTGCAAATGGTAACGGAAGACTTTTAGTCATCATTACATATGGAGTAATTGGCTACATTAAAAGTGCCTTGTTAAATACAAGGTCATAGTTTATTTGTTGTCTAATGAATTTTGTTTCTCCTCCTGTGATGCCAGAAGCTGTTGCCATGAACACCACAGAATGCTGATTTACTTGCTGTCAAGTCACTCTCTGGGCATTTACTATCCTGTCATCTGTGCTTCTTCAGCTCTTCCCTTTGCCTAGAAAGGGGATAACTGAGAAAGTGGGAGCGTTGTTTTCTTTCCGAGAGGAGGTGAGGGCTGTGAGAGTGAAACACAGATTTCCACGAGCGGCTGGAGAAGGAAACCTGCCCAAATGCGAAGCCACAAACACGCTTTTGTGTGGCAAAAGCCATTTGCCAGAACTCCTCGTGGTGACGAGGGGGAAGAGCAGCAACCTTCGAGGTTGCTTGGAGTGGGTGCGTGTGGGGTGTTGGAGGCCGTGCGTTTTGGGATCCACTCGGTGTCACAGGCACTGGGCCTGCTGTCACGTTGGACAGGGACTGGCTGGGTTTGCAGGCCTGCCCGTGACCTCTGCCGGGCACGGCGTGACAGCGAGAGCCTGTTCCAGCCCCAGCAAGAGCAGGTGGTGGCACTGGCTTCCAGGCCTCCTGGCTTCACCAGGGCCGAATGTAGTCAGGAGAAGACCAAAATCCTCCTCCATTCCAGCCCTTCTGGAAGGGGGGATGTCCTGAGGATGGGTGTGGGATGCAGATGTAGTCAAATAGGTCCTTTTCCCCCAGGATCTTGCCTTCCCCTTGCAGCTGTGGTCTTGAAGCCCGCAGCGCTGTCTCGGTGGTGCACTTCCATGACAGCTCAGGCTGCTATGACAGCAGCACTGCCTGTTCCAGAGTTTCCCCCTTGAAGGGCTCCTGTTTAAAATCCTAGCCGTCGAGCAGTCTAGTTAGCTAATTGTCAGAGCTTGTCATGCCATGTAATTAATGTTTGGACAGCGTTCAGATACCTCTTCAAAGAGTACGTAAGGGTATGTGTGGCATAGCATCTTTTCTGCACTATTACTGCAAGAATCGACTCGCAGATCTTACTGGTTCAGGCACAGCTGCAACCCTCTTCACTGTAGGTTCAGTGGCGAATTTGAGATTAGGACTGTCTGTAACCTGGTCCCACAGAAAAATCCTGGCTAATGTTGCTGCTAGCGCAGGGATTTACTCACAACTGGCTGGGGACGACCAAGGAGATTCTTCTAGTCTCATCAACCTAGTTTTAGGAGCTTGCTTATTATATCCTAATAACTCTGTTCTGGAAGCACAGAGATGACACAAGCAGCCCTCAGGTTAAGGTCTTTGTCTTGGATAGGAAGCATAAGGCTCAAACATCACAAATTTGAGACCTCCACATCGCTTGCTACTTCTGTCGCATGAACACAGACGGTTGGGTGAACAAACTCCTCCTTGTGCCGCGGTGTTCAGGCACTGCAAAGCCCAGCCTGTCCCGGCCTCTGGCTGAGTGAGGTGGGAATAAACCCACCTGATCTTCGCTGATCTCGTGGAAAGTATAAAGGGTTTGTGTGAGCGCACACTTTTTTTTTTTTTTTTCCTGGGAAAAATGCCAACAAGCTGCTTCTAATTTTGAGGTATTGCCATCCTGGGTGCAGTCTATTGAATTTTGGGGTTGTTTTGTTTTTAAAGCTGTGTTATAGGAGTTAATGTCAACATGGAAAGTGTTTTTTTGTTTAGAGTGTAATAACAAAAATTCATCTTTGAGGTCCCCTAAATGCTTTTAAACTGTGTGCTGCACCTGTGCTGCCCTGATTCATCCCAGGACTTTCAATAGCATCCTAGTGAAGGCAGAATAAAGCATGGCTCTCACTGGAGTGCTGTCAGAGCTCAGCACGGTGAAAAATAAGCTTAAATCATGGCAAAGTTGTGGAAGTTGATTCCTTTGAGCTGCTCTTAAACTGGGAGGGAATAGTCCTACAACACACAAAAAAATCTGCATCCGCTCTTATGGTACTTGGAGAAGTGCAGAGAAGCAGGATCCAGCGCTGAAACCTTTGTGTTGGAGGAACGCAGACACATGCCGTTACCAGAGACCGTGCATGGATGAATAAAGATTAAAACGCACCGGAGTTAAACTAGTAAAGCCTTGTAGTGGCTTCTGAACCCAGCCTTTTCTGCTTGTCGTGCACATCTCTTACTAAATACTGGCTCCTGCGTCAGTCCATAGTTGTCCGTCTGTCTCTGCAGCCCCTTCCAGGGTTCATGAGTCCGAGGTGAGATCGCTGCTTTTACACACTCTGCTCATCACTGCTGATGACGAGAGCTGCTTGTCTTCAAATTTTGTCTTCCTCATCTAAAGGAAGTGGCTTCCTTTCTCTTGATTGCTCTCCAGCAACTCCTGATTGACCCCATTTTGGACGTGCCCAGTTGGTGACTCTTGGAGTTTCCTCTTTCTGGTTTTGATTTGTTTTAAGAGAGCACCTAGAAGTGCAGGTCATTTGCGTAGGTGATAAGTAAAAAGAGAGATGGAAGCAGGCTGTGCCCTGAGAAGTGCAAAATGTGGATTTGGAAGGCAGAGCAAACAAAAGGCTTTTTTTCCCCCTCTATGTAAGAACTGGGGCCACAGAGAGATTTGCGGTTACACCGTGTAATCACAGGTAGAATCTGGCAGCGTGCCGGCTCCACTTCTGCAGTAGCTGCCACTTGCACAAGGCTGCTGGTCTACTGGCAAGGTCCCGTTCTTGTTCTCAGTGTGAAACGTGCTTCCCCTTCCCTCACCGCTCAGTGGCTCCAGCCCCATGCAGCTCACTTCCCAGCCAGCTTTCCCTGCCATTTGCACTTCACCACTTCTCAGGAGCTTGAGACATTATGACATTAGGTATTATTGTAGCTGGCTGCTTAGTAAAGAGCCTTAATCTTTTGCTAACTCTGATGCAAAATAGCATATGGGCTCTGTGCACTGATCTAATAGGTAGGGGCATGCACTCTTGACATAATCTTTTTGACGAGGTGGCTAAATCCCACCTGGTGTTGGCAGGAGCAGAGGAAAACCTGCAAGTTTGTATTTCCCTGCTGGGGAAAGCAGCCATAAGGGAACATCGCCAGGTTGAGCTCAAACCAGTTATCTTGTTATTGAGAACCACTGGGACTCCGGGAAGAAAAAGAGGATGCTTTTGAAGTCGAGACTGTTTGTTTATGAGCTTCAGTGAGCAGCAGAGACCAGACTGTCCCAAGGGCTGGAGAAAGGGGAACCTCTTGTGTAATTCCTCTGATCTGCAGGTTTTGTTACGTGGATTTTGTGTTTTGTAGTTTAGGATTAAAAAGACCTTTTAAGTATGGATTTCATTCTGCTGATTGTGTCGTCGTCCACAGATGTGGAGCCAGTCAGTGTGCAGCAGACCCTTCATCAAGTAATTAACTCAAGTTGTCAAGCTGCAATCAGTGAGTTGCTCTTGTACTAAAATAATAATGATAAATTCCTCTCATCTGAAGCTGTCAGCTTCCAGCTGCACGAGACATGAGTTTGCAGGATCTGTAACTTACTCCGTGTGGGAAGATCGGATTTGCACCTCTGTCTTGCCAAAGCCAGCTTTGGCTTTGTTCCCTTTCTCATAGAGTTTGCTACTGGAGGAGCAACGAGGGCCAGGCAAAGATCATGCCAGCGCTCGTTGTGGGGCTAATGGCTGCCATCGCATTGGTTCCTTATGGAAAAGGTGATGGTTTGGTTTGGTTTGGTTTTTCTGTCTGAAGGGGGTATGTTTGTGTTGCAATTCCTCCCGTGGCTGTTTTGTGAGGCAAGAACGGTGCTGCATGTTTCACTGTAGGACAGCATCCTACACCTGGCTGAGGGAAGCGGTGTCCGGAACGCCTTTGGGATCCCTCGTCTGATCCCCAGAGCCAGCAAGCTTCTCCCCTCTTGGTTCTGGAGGCTTAATGCCCTGTTATGTCTGTCCTGCCATATCCATAGCATCCTACACAGACCATTGCAGAGCAGGGTTTCCTTAATGGGAAAGAGAGTCCTAGATTCAACCCTTCTGCCTCTGGCTTGCATAAGAAAATGTAATGTCATGTCATCTGCTATATATAACCAGTCTGTAGCAGACCTACTCACAGCAGTATCAGGCATCAGTGGATCGGGCTCCCCGTGCAGTGTGCTGTCGGAGGCAGGCAGGAGTATAACTGTCTCCTGGGTGTTTTCACTTGCTGACTCGGCGGACACATTCAGCATCTTGCTTCCTGGGAAGTGGAAACAGGAGAGGTGCAGTTTTGGCTTTGTAGGGTCTCTGTAGTGTTTGTGTAGTATTCTAAGAAATAATAACTAGCTTTTACTATAATGAATCCATTTCCACAGGGTAAATATAACAAATAGAAATTAAAATGCAGTTTATCCTCCAATATAGGTTTGGGCGACACTTATAAAAGGCTATAAGGTATCTTAATTAAAGTTTAATGGTTCATAATTATGCACTATTTTAGAACAATATCATTAATAATACCAGAAGTGTTCAGAAACTTAACATGGTATTCAGATACCTGGAGATATTCATAAAATAAGAGTTTCCAAGGAGATCCTCTTTCCCCATCAAATAAGAAATACTGTCTGAAGGCAGAAATGTAGAATGCAGGAATTAGGAGGTCTGGGTCTTCTTTTCTGTTCCCTGCCATTTCTGAAAACCATCAGGGAATAGGTATCATTTTTGTGGAAACGCTCCTATTCAGCTGGCTTCTTAGTGATCTGATGCAGAAAGCATTTTGTAAAATATAAATCTGCCTTCATGAAAATCCCCATAAACATAATGCAGTAAACAAAGTGCTTAGAGGTCAGACCGCGGAAGAGGTCGACCTTGCATTTTTACCAGTTTAACGTATGCTAGGACTTAGATTTAGCAGGATTAAATTTTGCAAAGGTCCTGTGCCAAGTGTTCCCTCAGGGCAGGAATATCTGAAAGCTTAGTGCAGACTAATAGGAAACAGCACAAAAACTCGGGTGCAGTTTAGGCACAAATTTGTTTTTCATTAAATCCAGAATTTTAGACAGTGAGCAGAACAGGCGATGACTTTGAAGTGTTAAACAGATACTTAGTAGGTACCTTTTCAGTGAGAGCACCTAAATTCAACCATATAATATCCTTCATTCCTTGTCATTAAAGCTCTAAGATATGTCCTTATTTCTGTCCAGACAAAGCACCATGATTAAAGTTAAATACCAGCAGGTGCCTTAATAAGTTGGGATGAGTTTAGCATTATTTTAGGCAACTCGAATTTGCTGAATTAGGGCCTCTCTTCAGTAAATTAATTTAGGTATGTTTTGCAAAAAAGGTACCACACCTGTGCTGCCTTGAACTACAGGTGCCTTTTCTTTTTGTGTACCTGCTGCCTTCCATAGGGAAGTGGGCTTATTTACAGATTTTGACAGTGAAAAATAAAGAGAGCTGGCTTGTGGTGGTGTGAACAAGTCAGTATAGATATATGGTTTCCAGTGCAGGTGATACTTTTTCTTCCAAAAGAGCTTTTTTATTCAATATGTTATCACTATTATGCTCACTAATATATCTTTTAGGAGTAAATCCTTGGCTGTTGTTTTAAGTTGTTTACCTGTATGTGTTATCTGTTCAAAAAATATAGTTGAAGGTGTGTCTGAAGTTATGTCTGACTTCAGGAGTGTTATGAATACTGAGAATGGCAAAGCAGAAAGCCAAAGCCTGTGCTCCTACCCATAATTTTTTTTTTTGATAGCAGAAGCTTTTCTCTTTTTGCTTGAATGGGTACAGAGATGTCAACGATAAGAGATCCACTGCTGTTTACTGTTAGTATGTGGGATGTTAAAAGCCCTGCGATTCCCTACAACATCAAGGAATAGGGATAATAGCTGATAATATATAAATATGGCTGGTTACATTTTCTTTGCACAGGTCCATTCCATTTTAATATGAACATTTAATCATCGCCTAGTGTTTTTGTTTATTATTCCCTTTCAAATACTCTTTTAATTTGCTGCAGGCTCTTTAATATTTCAGTTTTAATTTTAAGCTCTCTCCAGCACAGCTTGCATTGCAAGAAATGCCTTCTGAGTTGGTGCGATAGAACTTCTGTGTCATAAAAAATAATGTCCTTTTGCTTATTCCAAGAAGTTATTGTTTTTTCAGGATGAAAAAGAAATCTGTTGCTCCCTTGGCAATTTTATTTTCAGTCCTTTTCAGAAACAGAAGTTTATTTATCTTTAAGGTAGGATTTTGGAAGGAGCCTAAGGGAGCTAGGAGCAAACTGAGGTCTTTTGGCTGTGAAGAGAAAGATGTCAGCAAGACCCAGCAGAGATGACTTCTCCAGCCTGCCCTTGGGTCTCGGTGTGCTTGCTGACATCCATTGACTGAGTTGATGGTAGGAGAGCTCCCTACCCCGTTTCAGGCCATCTGAACTAACTTTGCTTGTTTTGGCTGAAGGCATCTCCCAGCCAGCTCCACTGGTAGATCTGAAAAGCACCAGCCTCGAAGATGTGTGCTCAAGGTGTAATTCCTCCTGCTACAGCAGCTGTATGCAGTCCAGCTCCATCTGCAGCCTTTTAAACACTGCATTTCTCATGCTTACATACAGTCCCACTCACAAAAGCATTTAAGTGTGTGCTTACTATTTAAGTACATGAATATCTCAATGCAGCGAAAATTGTGGTTGAGTACCTCGTGGAAATGGGCTCTCCGTGACCTGATTCTCAAAAGTGCTGAGCACTTGGAGCTCTGCGAGGTCGATGAATGTTGCTGGGCGTTCATTGCTTTGGAAAGGCAGCTGAAATCGGTTATAGCAACTTGTCTTTGTGCTTGCAAAGCCCTAGCCCTGTTTTTAAGGGTGCAAGTCAAGAACAGAATCCGTTTAGAATTTTTGGGGAAAAATCCATGAAGATGTTAAAAGCAGACACGTGGTAGGGAACATTAATGAATCTTTGAATTTTTTTAAGTCATTGTTTTGTTTTGTTTGTTTCTGCTTTAAAATACCTGCTTTCACAAGAGATCAGAGCTGCACGTAGTTTAAAGATTTCTGTCTGATTGATTGCTTTGTACTTGACAGAAAGATCCTGAGTACCATACATGTGTTTGAAGCGGTATTTCTTTGAACGTCAGCTGATCTCTCAGGTTAGAGAATGTAACCTGATTTTAAGAAAGCTAGCACATAAATTGCATTTGAGCTGCTGAGACCTGCTGACACTGCAAAGATAGGTCCTGACAAAGATTTTCTTTGGGCCACAACTCATCTTGTATGAGGTGTCAGGCATATTCTTTATTTCTGTTCGTTCTTTATTACTAAAGGCATTGGCAAAGGAACAGGGCTTCTGCTTCTCAGGAGTTCAGTGACTGGCTCTGCTTGTCTTTCATCTGAAGCAATAATCCTCCCTGTTCAGGACTTAAAAGTACGCAGAATTGGTGGGGTTACAGGGAATCTCCTTACTTAAAACTTCTACTATTGGAAAACAATAAATCATTAGCAAAGAATAGGATGACAAAAGCGCAGACAGCACAAATGGCGAAGGAGTTCTGTGGTACGCAGGGTTTTGGGACCCAGTCCCCAGTCATTTTTTTAAAGAGAGTTTTTTTGTTTATTCTGACTGACACCAGCTCTTCCGCATGCATGTACGCTGCCATTGCTGTTTGCACGTGCAGCTGCTCAAATATGGGTGAAGAAACACCTTCGGTGTGAGTAGTGCAAGCAGCAATACCAGCGCGTCTGAATGCACAGCAGAGGTGATGAAACCGTTCTGCAGATGAGAGCATGTAAAAAGCAGTGAGGTTTCTGCACAAGTAACTTTTGCACAGGTTTAAATGAAGAGCATTGTAAATCATACCCCAAATATTTTCTCTCTCTGTCTGATTGTTATTTCCATAGCAACTAATTATGCCATAAACCAAAGATCATGACTTCAGGTGGCATGTGAGCAGAAGGAGATGAGCTATTAAGTACTGAAGATCCTTTTTTTTTTCAATGCAGATTTCCTTATTTATAAAGAAAAAAAAAGAAAAGAAAAGAAAAGGAAAAAAAAGAAAAAAACACTGAAGTCTGCTATATAAATGACATTGCTTCTGACTGGAATATTTTTCAAAGTTTTGTTGGAGGCATCAGTAAATCTTTAAAGGAGTTGCAGGTACAGCTGTGAATATCAAAAGATCTTCAGGTTGTATTAGCTGAGGAAATCTCTGGACCATCTGGCTTTCTCTTTCACAGAACCGCAGGATGTTTGAGGTGGGAAGGGACCTCTGGGTCCATCTGGTCCAACCCCTGCTCAAGCAGGGACACCCAGAGCAGGGTGCCCAGGCCCATCTCCAGGTGGCTTCTGAAGATCTCCAAGGAGGAGACCCCAGAACGCCTCTGGGCAGCCTGTGCCAGTGCTCCATCACCCGCACAGCACAGAAGTGCTGCCTGGTGTTCAGAGGGAACCTCCTGTGTTCCCGTTTGTGCCCACTGCCTCTGGTCCTGGCGCTGGGCACCACTGAAAAGAGCCTGGCTCTGTCCTCTCTGCATCCTCCCCTCAGGTACTTATGGACATCAATGAGATCCCCCCTCGAGCCTCCTCTTCTCCAGGCTGAACAGTCCTGGCTCTCTCAGCTCCTCCTCACAGGAGAGGTGTTCCAGTCCCTTCATCATGTTGGTGGCCCTGCCTTGGACCATTTCCAGTATGTCCAGGTCTCTCTTGTACTGGGGCCCAGAACTGGGCACAGCACTCCAGGTGCTGCGGCCTCACCAGTGCTGAGCAGAGGGGAAGGATCACCTCTCCTGACCTGCTGGGGATCCTTTGCCTAATGCAGCCAAGAACACTTAGTTGTCTTCTTAGTGGCAAGGACACACTGCTGGCTCGTGTTCAGCTTGGTGCCGCCCAGGACCGCGGCTGCCCGCAGTAGGACTGGTCGTTGTTCGATTTACGTAGTTCTTAGGGGGCTGCTTTGACAAGTCTTGCTTTGGGTTCAGGATCCGAGTCTGACCCGCTCACACCCCTCTCTTACAGCCTTTGGCGGCACATGGCAGCCCCCAGGGTCTTTGCACCTCGGGGATTTTTAGGATATTTAGGGAGGAAAGCCCTTAGCTGCTGCTGCCTTGCTCTGTGNGCTTTGACAAGTCTTGCTTTGGGTTCAGGATCCGAGTCTGACCCGCTCACACCCCTCTCTTACAGCCTTTGGCGGCACATGGCAGCCCCCAGGGTCTTTGCACCTCGGGGATTTTTAGGATAGAGCAGTATTTAGGGAGGAAAGCCCTTAGCTGCTGCTGCCTTGCTCTGTGTGGGCTGTCGGAAGGGGGGCTGACGTGCAGCGATGCTGTCACCAGATTTCTCCATTGCCCGGCCTGTGGATGGAGTCTTGTCCCAGAGATGCGGAGAGGCGGTCGCACAGCACTGGCTCGGGGGTGCCCCCAGGACCTTCAGCCAGGGCTGGGCAGAGCCTGGTGAGCACAGGCTGCAGACCCACGGCAGCGTGGGGCTCAGCTTAAAAATCGTATTCTTGCTCCCTTTCTGCCTTGGGCTTTCAGTCGTTGATAGTCATGCAAAATGAATATAGGAAAACAAACAAACTGAAGGCTCCATCATGAGGGCTTTTTTCTCCTAGCCAAAACAGCCAGCCTGGCCCAGAACTTTGGTTCACCCTCAAGTCAGAAGAGGTAAAGTTTCTGTTAGTCTTTGGAAGAGGTACGTTTTTTGTGAAGCCGGTATTGCTGAATCAGGCGTAACCAAACTGTAGCTGCAGATGTGTTAAGAGCGCGCTGAGGGGGGACCCAAAAAAGGGAAGGCGTTGCTCACCAGGCCTGTTGCTGAAGAAGGGGACAGGCAGTGGCAAATGGTTTCGATTAACATTTTTACATGGTCATCTCTGTTTGTGCAAGGCAGTAAGAAGTTAACTATTTTGTTCACTGAAACTGCTAGGAGAGAGTATAACCTCTCTGTGCATGCTTTTGCACCCCCCCTCATTGCAGAACAAGAATAACTGCCAGATACATACCCTGTATTAATATAGCATATTTTAGTAGTCATTTCTGGCAGGATTTATTCTATTTTATTTCGTGGATCACTTCTTAGCAGTTTTTATGAGATGCTCACGAACAGGCTACTGAGGTTAATGCAAAGTGGGCCGTTTCACTGGGAGGATGGAGCAGGTATAGAGAGTTTTGAAGACAGTGACAGGAGGCATTAGTAGAAACAGAGGCACTGCAACCATTAAAGGACTAATGAGGACTAAATTAATGAGGAGGTGACTTAGTGGCTGCATTTTGTGTGACCTGAAGGGGATGGTGTTGCATGTGTAATTGTGAGGGTGAAGTCACGGAGCAGAAAGAGAAAACAATGTTCAATGGATAAAACAAAAGCTTGATCCAAAGTGGTGTGAAAATACCTGTCGGTTTGGGGTCTGGAGGCACTACGTGTCACGAGGAGAGATAAGGGGAAGCTTTTGAGGTGTAACAGGGAAATAAGCAGCTGGGTTTGGAAGAAACACGGTGCGTCAAAAGAGAAACCAAAGGCGAGCAGCGGGTCGAAGAGGCAAGGAAGGCAGCAGTGGTTTCAGCCGTGAGACCAAAAGAGGAAACTTGGAGTAGATTTCTCCTTTAGGGTTTCTACCTATTGCCTGGAGCCCGTCTGACATTGTCACAGCACTGCCTCTCTTCTTCCAGGGCCAGGGTCTTGGCTGGAGCCTTTGGGGAGGTACCAGCCCTCCACTCGGAGCAGCGGGAACAGAGCTGTTACAACATAAATGGCAGCGTGCCACCAAAATCAATACAAATTGAACCTCAGCGGGTGAGACTTGCACGGTGCTTGCTTTCTTGTGTAGAGGAATCAATATGAATCGGCCCCAGGATGGGAATGTACAGATGCAACTGGGGAGAGGAAAAGTGGATGGAAAGCGGAGGTGAACAGAAGTCACAAGGCCCGGGCTGTGATTTTAAGCTCAGTCATTACCAAAAGGTTACGTGTAAGCTGTAGTCCACCTGCCCCTCCAGTTGCCTTCGTGGACATAATGGCTCAGCGACACAATTCTTCCGAGGTTTGTTTTTCTTGGTTCTTGCGGGTATTGCTTTATTGCTGGCCTGTAGCATCGGGAAATTACCACGTCCCTCCCGTAAGGGTTTAAAGGTTGATATGGGTCCCAGCGTGTCCCTGCGCCTGTCATCTGCTTTCCTGCAGGGATGGGCAGCAGCAGAGTGCATCAGCCCTTCTCTTTGCCGTGCTCTCCCCCGGTTCCCAGGCAGGGTGTTTCTCCTTCGCATACGCACGTAGTCCAAGCCGGCGGTTAGCCTGCCGGCGCAATGTTGCCATCTCAAGGATTTCCCGTTTCAGCCAGCGGCTCTGACTGGGTTTCCTCGTGTGGAAGGTTTAATAAAAGAATGATTCCAGAGGTGTATGATGTCTGGGTCCCAAATGACTGTTTCTAATTAGCTGTTGATATTAGAGTGAGAAAGAAGAACAGCGACGACCTGAGAGTTCAATTTTGCACTGAGGTGCCTTTAGAACGTTGTCGCTTTGATAAGATGTGCTAAGGGTTGGTGGTGAAAGGAGGCTGGGGCGAATGTACCCATTATTGCAAGGCTCGTGTGGACCCCTGCCTTCCTCGTGTGTTTTTCTACATCTGTCTGAAAGAGCCCTGCTGAGTGTTGATGTTTATTTTTTATTTAGAAGCAGCATTTAGAAACTCCTTGTCTTACCTCAAATCTCGGCTTTATGAACTCTTCCACCCATATTAAGGACTGAATTCTCTTGGGAATTGCTGATTTCTTGCCATAAGGTGAAATCAAGCAATTTCTACCTCTTCTCTTATCCAGACAACAGTAAAAGTGAGCTGCTTTTGAGCCTTCAGATGTCTAGTTTACAACAAATGTGCCAAATCGGCCTCTGTTACATGCTTGCAACACCACGGGCACCCTTGTTAACTAGCGGTTATCTCGTCTGCCACTGTTGCAACATAATCTATGCAGAGTTGTACCCAGTTTTTCTTTTTACCATTTAATATGCAGCTTTGTGCATACGTATTTCTGTATGCTGACAGGGGACACAGGAAATATTTGAGTCACCTCTGGGTTTCCATCGCCAGCCTGGTCCAGCTGGCGTTCTCAGGGCAAGAACAGCTCTGCTTGCTTGGGACCATCTCCGTGTCCTACGAGAGGAGGTCCCCTTTCCAGGGACAGAGTTCACATCTTGCAGGAAAGGGAGGGGGCAAGAGCAGAAGAAATAGCTCCGTCGTGGCTATGAAGGATCGCCGTTCTTAGAGGTAGGGAAATTCAGGGTGGAGAAGTTACAAGTCAGCCAAAGTCGGTGAAACAGATGGCGCAGGAGGTACTAGCCTCGTGGCTTGCGCTCAGTGCTTTCTCTCTGAAGCTTGCACTAGGTATGCCCAGTGTATTTATAGTTGGCAGAGGAAATGAAGGGAAATAATTAGACTCTGGCTTTGCAGTTTGTGAATTAACAGGATTAGAGGGTGGTTTGCGAGGGTGAAGCGCTCAGGCTACGTGCAAAAACAGCTCACTTTCCTTTTACTAATTTGTTCTTTAATTAACCAGTTGCCTATGCCTGTGCTGATTTGTGCTGAGACCGGCAAGACGCTTCGTTGCAAGAAACCCGTTTTCATCTTGATTAATTCTCTGCTGGGGGGAGCCCTTTGAAACACCTCGGCCAGCCGGCTCCCGGCTTAGCTGCGGGAGCAGACGGCCCAGGGGCCGGGGCCGGGCAGCGCGGGCTCCCCGCTCCTGCAGGCCGGGCAGGCGGCGAGGGGCGCTCGCTGGAGGGGTTCGGGGCGAGGGCGGTGAACGAGGCCGCCCTGCCCCGGTGCCGCCGGCTCCGCCAGCGCAGTCCCGTGTCTGCTGCCTGGAAAAGTTGTGCGCGGCACGCTTTCGGCTCTCGGCCTGCCCGCGGGGGTAGCCGGGCTGCAGGGACCAGGCGGCCGGGCTCGGCAGGCAAACCCCGGGGCGGGCTCCGCGGCACGAC
>VXAL01014225.1:166152-325854 GCA_013399475.1 Chauna torquata | reverse complement strand
GGCGCGGGGCCGGGGCCTCGGCTACTCCCTGCCCCCGGCACGCCCTGCCCCGGGCGGCGGCCCCCTCTCGGCTGCGTGCGGCATGGGGAGCCGGGGTTTTGTTTGGCGTTTGCGAGCCGGGCGAGGTCACGCTTCCTTTTTTTAAAATTCGTTGCTTTGGGTACAGTATATGTCTCTGCCTTTTATTTTTTTTTTCCGTCTCTGGTACCGGGGGGGGCCGGGGGGGCCAGCCGTGACAGCGGAGGGAATGGTTACTCGTGCAGAAGTCTGTCTCGCGCGGAAGCACGCTGCTCCCTAACTCCTGGCTGAGCAGACTCCAGTTCTCCAACTTTGCTGCCGTACAGCCCGCCTAACTCCTTGACAGGATGGCAGACAAAAGAACAGCTGGTGCAAAACAATAGGGGATTCATAGCAAGGAGGAGGAAAGGAAAGCGTAAACCTTCCACCCGTGCCGCCGACATCCGACGGTTGTCAGAGCAGCAGTCGCGCCGGGACGAGCCGAAGCCACCATGCGCAGGTCTAGCACCGATGAGTCGACCTACCACAGGAGCCCTTCCCTGGACAGCAAGGATTACAGTTTCCCAAATGGCGCCTTCCGTCGCTACAGCAGCATGTACGGCGGCCAGTTTGGGGCAGCCAGCAACTCTTTTTTTGGATTCCATACCAACCCAGGCCCTAAGGCCACCAAGGCTAAGTACACGTCCCCCAAGGGAAACAAGTACGTTGTCTTTTACCTGGATCTCTCATTTATTTTTCTCCTAGAACTGAAGAGGTGCAGCATGGCTCACAACTGCCTGCAGTGTATCAAGTACCTAATGTTTGTCTTCAACCTTCTCTTCTGGGTGAGTACATGTTTGGAACTGTGAGACTGTTGCGTTTGTGTCTGCTTACTAAGATGGAAAGTAAACTTGTTGCTGCTTTTAAACTTACAAGTTTAAACTTGGAAGTTGAGCAAGATGGTGCCTAGGCTCCACTTTCTTTGACCTTGTTAATTTGCGTGGACAACCTACCAAGGGTGTTTTCTTCACCCTCTCATTGCTTGCTCTTCAGCTTTGTTTCAAAACCGTGATGCAAGGCAAGACTGTGTTTATAGAGGTTGGTTGCATGAATGCCTTTATCACTTTGTTCCAGTGAGAGCCATGCGTACCTTTTGTTGCCCTGATCTTTCATTTTTGCATATGCTTGCCTCAAAAGTCATGCATGGTCTCAGAGAAGTCACTGAGGCCGTTCATGATTTTAAAGTTGAGCACGTGCTTACACCCAGTGCTGTATCAGTGGTGGCATGCTCGGTACATCTCAACATTAATGCCTGTATCAGGAATCTCCAGCTGATCGTTCTCTGTCCCAGTTGGTGATGGGTCCTGGTGTTGCCATCCCTCCTGGAGACCTGGCTCAGAAGGATGGAGGGAGACGAGAGTCTGCCTCACTTCTTTTGGGGCTGCAACTCTGTGGCAGGAGCTTGTCAAATCGCTACGAGGCACACGTGTGTCAGCAGGACGCTGTGATGGGACGTATGGGCGTGCATCTCTACGTCATCGTTCTAATAAATGAGGTGGCTGTGAACAGCAGGGCGGTCGAGCATTTCACTGCCGTGAAATGGATCGTAGGCTGTAGAAGGAGACTGAAGGAGCTCAGTGAGGGGTGCGGGTTACAAATGCCATTTGTCATGTAAAAAAGGGGGTAGCGTAATTGCTGGGAGAGGGGAGGAAGTGAACTCAAGTCCAAAGTCACCAATCAAGATTCGAGGGTCTGTTGTGAGGTCCTCAGGAGGTGCCTTTGAGCATCTAATTCTTCCAGAGTGGTTTATTTACGTGCCGAGGGAAATAGGGGTGTTGGGAAGTGACACCAATTCTGTCCTGGCACTCTGGGAGGAGGGTGTGTGTGTTTGCAAATAGGTGTTACTGTGTCCTGATAGCTGATGCTCTGTGCTCTCACTAATTGTCAGAGGTAAGCAGAGGGCTGTGAGAGAGATTGAAAAAGCTGTTCTCTAGTGTGCGCTGCTGTACAGCTGTTTAAAACCAGGCGTGCTGCAGTGCTGGTGCATCAGAAAACACAAAGTGCAGGCAACTTCTGCTGGCCTGAGTCATACCAAGGAGTCAGGCTGTGATAAACCAGCGCAAGCCCACTGAGTTGGCACGGTGCTACCCAGAGCCATGCAACACGAGGAGGGTGCTCTCTTTTTCTACCAGCCTACCTAGGGTGTAGAGCGTTGGTAAGACTGCAGTCCGTCGTTCAGCTTGGACTCTGGTTGCTTCTGGGTTTCTAAACATCACCTAATACTTATCCTAGCTTACTCCAGAGCTTTCTGAAAAAGACAAAACCCACTAGTTTTCTTGCCCTTTTAAGCCTTGTGCCTCTACTGGCTGTCCCCAGTCAAGATTATAGCACAGTCAGCTAATTGAAGTGTGTGCTAAAGAAATGCAATCAGATGCTGGCATGAATTACTCTTTTCAGGACTATGCATGGCATTGCGTTCTGGTTCCTTTTACAATATTCATCTTCCACTGAAGCATATGCATGTGATGCGAAAAGGTACTGCTGCAAGTAATGTGTGTGCATTTACAAAGGGAAGATCACACACAACAGTTTTACCTTTGGCATGCTTTTCAGTAGGAGAGCCTTACTCTTTTAGGAGAGAAGGAGAGGTTTTTGTCTTTCCCCTGAAACTGTCAAAGCTATTCTCAAATGCCTGGAGGGAGAGAAAAGACAGAGGTCCCCAAAAGAATAACCATGTGTGAACTGGCTTCTTCGTGAACCAAAGCGTGCAGGCAGGGCAGTGGGTGGTGTCAGGTACTGCAGCACGATTTCTGTTTTGTTTCCCTTTCACATGCTACCTGCACAGCAGGAGTGATTGATGATGATCATGTCCAAATGAGGTTTGCACAGCATGTAGTTGTAATAGATGCAGCTTTTCACCTTCTCACACTGGAGAAACTAACTGAAAAGAGATTATTTTTAAAAGTACTGGTTTAAGCTCACCTATCTTTCATAAAAGAAGAAAAAAGTCCATTTTTAATGATGAAAAATCTTGGAATGATTACAGGTTGATGAGCCCGTTGTTTTGTTTTTCAAGTTGATGTCAGTTATCTGTCATTTTTTAACTTCTGTGAAATTAAAGGAGAAGCATCTCTGCTAGAAGACAGGATTTCTTTTTGCTTACTCTTTGCTTGTTGAAGTTTTGCTGTCTTATCCTGTTTCCTCCACCCTTTCCTAGGTAGCTGGTTAGTGGCAGACAATACAAAATAAGAAGAGAAATTGCTTTTTCCATGCTTTGACCTCCAAATAAAAACTGCAGTTATTTCCATGTATAAAGTGCAGTCATTACATTAAATGAATTAAATACCTATTATAGATAGTTCCTGCTTTTTATTCCATTTTGAGAAAATGCTTTGATTTCCTTCAGAAGTCAAAAAAGCATCCTTCTGTTTTCTTCTTCCTGTTCCTGTTCATTAACTCCAGCCCATTTTGTGCATCTCTGCAGCCTATTCCCCAGCACTTCCAGCTATCTTTCCCGCAGTGGGGCAGCAAAATAGTCCTCAGCCCCGTGCAGCTCCAGTGGGATTGGTGCTATGTTTCTGAGAGGAAGACCCTTCATTATAAGTCTGGTGAATCTATAGGAAACAAAATCTCAGAGACCTTCATTTTAAATGTTCCTGGCAAGCTTTGTTGGATTAGGTGCTGCACTCACGCTGTAAAATTTTTACAAGCTGTCATATAACTGTGAAAATAGAGCAAATTTCTCCTCCCCTTTCTGACTGTTGAAGGGAACACAGAGCTCTTTCACGAGTGTCAGAGGCTGAGGTGCCTTGTCAGTGTTGGTGCTGAATCCATCCACTGGTACAGCACACCAGCAGCTATGAATGTAGAGAGAGAATCGGATAGTCCTAGAATAGCTCTTTTCTCCGTGGAGAGTCCTGCAGAAATTACTCACGGAGCATTTGTGCCTACCGGGGAGTATTAAGGTACTGGAATGTGGACAAAACATTATTAGACAGCAGCGCTGCTGCTCTGATGGGAATTGCCGTTCAGAGGCCATTTCCTGGAGTACTGCCAGGTGTGGAGCTGCCATCGTTGTGTCTCTGCACTGGTTTGTAAGGTCCGTGAATAACTTTTGTCACCTGATATCTAATACTTGCCTGACTTCATTCACTTCTATGGACTTCAGTTTTCTTTTGTTGAATTGCTGAAACCCTTGAGACTAAAGATAGCCTCAGATGATTGCAAAGCAGAATATTTTTATTTCATAATGAAATATTTGTATTTCCCTGTGAAATACCCAGGGAAGAACATTTGTTTTGCACATTCTGTCCTCCAAACATCCAGAGATTCTTTATGACAGTCAGTAAAATGAACTGTATTTTATTTCTGTGCTTATAATCCAAGGCTCTGCTTGCCTTCTCCCCCCCTGCCCCGGTAAAAAGAGGTAGCATGTATCCTAAGGGCTGTGAGAGTGCTATAGAAAGAAAAATGACATCTCCTTAATCCCTCTTGGTTTATGCCAGCATTCCTACTTTCTTTGACTTGTAACTCCCAAACCGCCAGGACTCAACAAAGGAAATGCAAAGAACTGTACTTGTTTCCAGTGGCTCTTGCTCTTCTTAGAGATCCTGCGCTAGACAAGACTAGCTAAATTGGTAGCAGTTTGCCCATCCAAGAACTGCATGCCTGTATCTGACTATTTAGATAATACTCCAACCAATGAAGAAATTCAGTAAAGCACAAATTTTGCAAAATGCAGTTGTAGAAGATAGGCATGTAGAGAGGAGACAGCAACAAAAAGAAAGGAGGCAAAGAAGTTCGATATTTATCAAACTTACCATTCCTCGTTTTATGTCTCCTTTCCATTGCTAAGAACGCACTACAGCTGTATGCACTATAAAGAAGTCCAAGTCTTCAAAAATGGTGTGTGGAGACATGCTCCCATTCCAGCAGGTAGGGTCCCCAAGAGCTGGGGAAGCGCGCTCGTGTAGCTTGAACCCGCTGGACACACTGCGGCTGGGATGAGCAGCAGGAGCTCTGCTTTCCTCCTTACTGCCTCAAAGGGTGAGGCAAGGCGCTCGGGCTGCTGCTTTGTTTTGCCATTTGGTCCCTAGAAAATTCGCAACTGCTACAGTCCTGAGATGGTGCATCTGAAGTGCGAAGCCAAAATGGTTGGAAACGTAGAGCCAAGGAAGCGGCAGGCAGCACTCAGGAATGCTGTGCGCTAGTGTCTGTGTAGGGAAAAACCCCGAAGAACCTGTGTAATCTGGTTCTAGGGACCAGCTGTGGGGCTCTTGCTCTGGCTTTGCAGCCATCAATGGTCCCTGGACCATTTGGGAAGCTCTGTGCTAACGAGTGCTGCTGGCCTGGTGCACTAGCACTGTTGCCAGCAGTCAAGCTTTATGACTGGGATGCGATTGGAAAGGAGGAGAGGAAGTAATGAAAATGAAAAGTCCCTTCTTACTGGCATAGTTTTCCTTCCTTGTACTTCGCCTTCAGTGGCCACAGGTGTCTCACGTAAGAACTGCATCTACACTGATAATATCTGGAGGGCTGCAATACCGCGATAGTGAGCAGGGCAGCATGTGCTCCGAGCAGCAGGAGGAAGGAACAGCTTGATCTGAAAACACACCATGGGGCACTGGATGGTCCTTGAGCGATCTTGGCCAGAGGGTGGAGGCAGAGGGGTGTCTCGTCATTTCTTTGTACCTCATTGGGAAGCCATCTGACGTTACTAGCTTGAGAGGAGAGCTCTTAGCTGCGTACCCAAGAGCTGGGGAGTTGCATGAGAGAAGCAGCTGGCTTTGTTGAGTTGGATTCCTTGTCCTTCGTCTGCAGCCTCCGTTCTACGTCAGTCAGCTGAATGAGATTGATGGCTAAAACAGCCGGAAACTCCAGAGATTGTTAGCGGCTGACGACAGCAATAATTGTGTAGTTGTACTTGGCTGCAGTCTTAAGTTAGTGGAAAAACATTAGCAGTAGAGCGGTGAGGCATTTTAACAGCAGGCCCGCCAGCTCATCGGTGCGGTTTGGGCACGTTCTCCGATGGGCGAGGGCTGCCGGGGGCTGAGCTGGCAGCTGGAGCCTCTGAGAAGGCACTCTGATTAGAAATGAGACAGGCGGTGTATTTTCATACGTGTAACAAGTGGATAGTCTATGACAAGCAAAAATATAAGTACACAGCCATGCAGGCTTTACTCCTGTGCAATGAATACGTGGGAAGTTTACCCCAGAATGCCATTTTTTCTGACTGCCTCCCAGCCTCTTATTCTCCTTTGTTATTCACCTCCTCCAGGAACTGCTCAGCCTCTGACTGACATCTTATCTCTGCCTCTGACTTTGTGAAGGCTCTCTGAGGATGTATTTTTAAGGAGCATTGCTTTTAAAGATAGGAAAGTCATTTGATATGGGAATTACAGACTTCAAAAAATGGCAATGCCGTGCGAAGCAGAACTATTGAGAACTGATACCAAGTGTGAGAGAGAGATGATTATATTACCTGATGTCTGATTTATATGAGCAGCAATTAGAGCTTTTTCCGTAGCAGTGTCATTCATGCTGTCTCTTTGCTGTGTGCATTTTGATGTTTAATAGGGGCTGGGGATCATGCTGGAGCCTTATCTCCCAGTGAAGGCATTGCTAAGGGCTGCATTTGCTACCTAAATGCGTATCTTCTGAAAACCTTTAGGAAGTTAATGACTTTGAAAGGGTACATATCTGTCAAGTCAGGCTGACGGTGACAAATGGACTCACTAGTTATTTGTGGGATGCACAGTCAACACAGTTCAATTTCATAATCTTCTTTTCCTTAGGAAACCAGGCTAGGAAGGCTCTTAATAGAGGAGAAAAAAATTGCCTTAAAGCTGACGGTATATTAGATACCATCCTCAAATAGCCTGCTGTGGGCCAGTTTCTGCTTCCATTACTCACGACAAAGAGTAGCTTCATTGCTTCAGGTGGGTTTGCTGACATACTGATACATTTTTTGGCCATGGGTATTGGCAAGGACTAAGCGCCTAGCCCTATAAGATTTGCTGTCAAGTATACCCACTGTATCTAATTCAGACTTACTCTTAGTACAAGGAATTGAGGAAGCCCATCAGTGGATAAACCCACGGGATATGGCATGTTGCAGTTGTGGGGGAAACTGGCCTTTTTAAAGCAATGAGTGAAATGGCTGCAAACGTTATTCCCTCTTCTGGACAATGACAGATATTAAATCCAGGGCAGCCAATACTCAGAACTATACAGAGGAAGACCAAAGGCGGATGAGATCATTACCGTCATTCTCAGTTTGTCTCCAGACAATACTGTTTCAAACATGATAGCTATTAATACTCCTATGTGATTTTTTTAATTTGAATCCAACTTTTGGCTAAGATAGCAAATCTGTGTAAGTTACTATATGAATAATATAAAGTAGGTATTTAAGATATATAAAGACACTTCCCTCTGTTATTAATAGTATGAAGAGAGCACTGCTAGGTCAAAAATGAAATGTGGAGATGGATATAATGAATGCTCATGCATTCTCGTGCTCATGAAGATTGGAGACAGTAAATTGTATTTCTTAGTACTGTCCTGTAATTGTTTCTCCAGGAAATGTTAAACCATCACAAGATGCAACAGAAGTAAATGAAATTGAAATTGCAGTCTGTAATTAGACTGTCATACTGTAACGCATCTTAAATCTGTCTTCAATAGGAAAGCTAACACCCTCCAAAAAACCCTCCCAACCTGCTTCAAGTGTGAATGCATGCAGAGGCTTATAATTTAACACCATTCAGCTGAGATTTGCACCAAAGGTGCCATACATTTGAAGTGGTTGTTTAGATGAGGCAGAAGGTTGATGTACAAGTACAAAGGCCCAGAATGACCTGCTCTTGTAAGTTTTTATACACAGACTTTGAAGACTATCAGAGTTTTTTTTTCGTTTTTGGCTTGCTTTTCCAGATTGCTGATACAGCCCTTCTTGTTCTTTCCTTGACCACAGTACCTTTGTTTCTTTACAACTACATTCTAAATAGTGCCAGAGCAGCCGTTGCTCTATGTCATCTTATTCCTGGAGTCCCTCCGAGCTGTACACTTTAGGACTGGCTCTGAATCCAGACCAGCTTGATCTATAGCGGCGTATTATATTCTGTTATTGCTTTGTCTGCCCTTGTTTCTGCTCTGCGTGTTATGCCCTACTTGATTATATGCTCTTCTCACAAGTGTCTTCATGTTTTCACCCCAATCCATACTTTACAGGAAAATCCCAGTGACCAAAGCTCCCCTTTCCCCTCCAGCTGTATTTTGTGAATTCCTTTTTGAATTTACATCATCTGCTGTGATGCTGGTATGTGCTGCATCTGACGGCCAGGAGAAGACAGAGCAGTGATTTACTGGTGCTGGGTTTGCTTCTTATACACATGCATTGTGAATACTGATTAATCTGCGCTCGCTGTAATTTCGTGTTCTTCCTCCTCCCCGTGCTTACGTGTTTTATTCACCTATGCGTTACATGAGGCATTCATGGAGGAGCTTAGCTTTCTGTTTGTCGTACTTGGCACTGTCGCTGGGGCCTCGGGTGTTGCAGAGGCCCCTGGGTGTAACTTATGGTGGGAGCAAGCTCTCTCCGCTCATAGTCACTAGTAAACGTTCTGCAGGTAGAACTGCCAAGTGCCTGCCTCCGCTCCATTCAGATAGGCAGCGGTCCTTCCTCTGAGCCTAATAGGATTTAGTTTGGAAAGAGGAAGAACTGTGCTGTGGGGTCAGGAAAACCAAGCAGGCGCCTGTCCTCCCCGCAGATGTCAGTTCACACTTCATTTTGCCATATGGAGTTTACTTTCTTTTTCCCTGCATGGCTTTTCTTTGTCACGGTTGCCAACTTTAGTGATCAAACAGCCGGCGCGAGGTGAAATACTTAGAATTAAAGAACTTAAGTCTCTTATTTAAAACAGGCTTAGCACTTAGGAGCAAAAATCTTACTGACTTAATGAATGGCTATGTGGCAAGTCTACGGTGGGATTACAAAGCCTTCGCATAAACTGCAGTTACACCAGCAAAACTGTGCTCGTGCCAAGAAAGCTTGTTGTGTTCAGAGGACTGGTGTAGGCTATGATGGCAAGAAGTGCTTCTGCTAATATTAATTGTTCCCCCACTGGGGGCTTTGCCGGTATAGCATGCTGGCAATTTCTTTCTAGCCCCCGAGGATTAAGAAAAGCAGCACTCTGCGCTGCCATCGGACAGCACTGGATCCAAAGGAGCAGAATGGAGTCAGGCAAAGGGAGGGAACATGATTTGTTGGCTCTCGTTCGCTTTGGAGGATGTTGAGAAGGATTCATTGATGGGAATTTAAGGTCTGGTCTAGTTTTTTCCAGAGGCCACTTTGAACTTTTTGGTGTTTTTGCATGTCAGTCTTGGAACTGTGACCGTGAGGTTTCCTCACTTTGAATGTTGGCTATAGGAAACGAGGTTTTGTTGTTGCCCAGGGGCTGGAGGCTTAAACTGTGCAACAGCACTAGGAGCACGACCAGCTGAGCTGAGAGCAAGGCACTTCCCCCAGGAGCGGAAAGGAGTGGGGAGAGCTCCTTCTCTGAGAGAAGGTAGCGGCTGATGGCTGCTGCGGCAAAATTAGATGGTGGCTCCAGATTGTTTTATACCTCCTCCTTCCCTAGACTGGAGGAAAAGACAGCACAGATTCCTTGTTGGGCTCCCAAACTGCCAGAGAACGTCTGAAGTGGACATTTGATCAGTATGGAAAATAAAATGGCATTGGAAAGATTTCCAGGCAGAGTGCTGCACAAAAACGACTTGCATTTTTGGCTGACGTCGGCTAAAGTGCCAAACATCCTGTTTGGGTTGTTCCACTAAATTTTAAAAAACGGACATAGTTTTCTCTGGTTTACTAACACTGGACTTGTTTTCCTAGCATGTTAAAAAGCTCTGTAGTAAAAAGCGCTTTTAGTAGTTTAAAATAGTTATTTCCGTTCCCTACATTTTTAAGGTGAGGAGGGACCGCTTCTGTTGTCTGTCGGACTAAACATAGGCCAGAGGATTGCATTCAGTCATTTCTGCATGGATGGTATGGGCTTTCCCTGATAAGCAAGTAAATTCCACAAAGCCCAATGAAAGCTGCAGGAGAACTCCTTCCTTTAACTGCCAGTTGTTTTGGCCCTGCTGTCTACACAACGTTTAGAGGGGGAGCACGGGGCTGGATTCTCAGTGAGGGTGTTCTTTCACTTCCCTCCAAGCACCAAGACCTGATACCTTTGTGATGCTGTGCTTGGAAAGGCTCATCGGATGGCTTCCCCCACAGACGACCGTTTGGTTCTCTTGCACATCTGGATTTTTCTCTAGGTCATTGTAGTGTAGAGCTTTTCTGTGACTTCGCTGATGCTCTTTATTCCCTCAGTATTCACCACTGGCCATTGTGAAGGCATACACTGGAGGGCTCCTGTATAAAACATAAAAGAGAGCTCCAGTTTGTCTTGGAACCACTTAAGCATCCACAAAAAAACGTTGTTGTCTTTCAGTAGCATTTTTTTTTTAATTCCCCATGGAAACTATGCTTTTGGATGTGGTTATTCATGGCCATTTTATTACACTACTTTATTTTCTAAAGTCCCTCTACAAACTGACCGTAAGTTATATCCTGTACACTGCATTGCACCTACCAGGCTTGTAAAAGCACGAACTGCCTTCGTTTTGGCCAATAGAAAACTTGTACTCTTGTTTTGCAAGCAGCATTTATCCTCGGTTGTAGCACAAATTGTTTACTTACTTGTCTGAATAAATCTTTTCACTAATCCGTTTGCAGCAGCCTGGGAAGGAGCTGAGGTGACACATTTGATACCATTTCCTTCAACAAAACAACTGGAACTCTGGACGCGAATCGAGTTCCACTGCCACTTGCAATCTGTTACGAGCTCCCATCCTTGAAGGCCAGAGTTTTAACACATCCACCATCTGCTCTGTACTTGTTATATTCATGCACAATGCTTGGCTGTTTTAGAGTGACTTTGCAAACTAAAATAAAAAACCCAGAAATTGTCTAATATATCTTGCATCCACGTGCTGCCACTCCCAAAGGATGTACTGATGCATCTTTGGACATGATAAATCAGATGCTGTTTTATTGTTTATTTGTGGGTCACTCCATGACCCCCATCCTCTAGACTTTTTCATTTTTGTAGTGCTCTAGTATTTTTCTGATGTAAACTGTCTAGCAATAAGAGTCTGATGCAAAAAAGGAGGCAACCTTGAGAGCTTTTTGGCTGATCTTTCACTGCAAAGAAAAGCAGGAGAAATTTGCGTGTGTGAATCTGTTCATTGTAGCTATGTGTATTAGAATCAGTACGAGCTTATTTTTTTTTCGTTGTTCCATGTCTTTTGTTGGTGATGGTATGTAGTTTGTAGCATGGGGAACATGCTGGTTGTATCTTGTGGGGCTTTGGTGTCCTTGTCATCCTCTGCTGGTGGCAGATGTCTTAAGGGATGTGTAGTTGCATCTTGGTTGGTGCGTTGGAGCTCGGTGTTGCAGCATGGAGCACCCAGCAATACTTTGCGGTCAGGCTGCTGCCTTCCTGGTGCTCCTTCCTTCCGGAAGCTGAAGCTGGAAGTATATATGATCACTTTGTTTCTGGTAGCCAAAGTGGGAAATGTCTTTAACCCTCTGGACTAAGCTCTGTCTCTCTTTTCCATGTCAGCATCACTGTGTTCTGCAGTGGCGTGATAACATGACAGCAAAACCACCAGCCTTTCAGGAGGACCATGTGACAGGTAAATTTGTAAATAGATTTTAGGTAGATAGCTCTTGGAGAAGGATTGAGTAACGGCCATGGAGAAAAATGTCCTGTTGCTAAGGAAAGAGTATGTCTTCACTTCCAGTACTGGTTAAATTGTAATCCTGAAAACCTGGGACAGTCCCATTTCTTTTCACTGCTGACGCTGTAGGGATGTTGCATTGCCCTAGGCAAATCTTAGGTAAAATTCTGGCATCTTCCATGTACTGAATTTCTGTGTCTCTGCCTTTGTTTCTCAGCAAATACTGCAAAGGCTTTTCAAAGCTAAGGAGCTGTTCCTTCTTCAGGCACAGATTTTGTTTTCCTTTGTTTCCTTAACTGCTAGTACCCTCCTCTAAGAGTCAAGTTGCTCTACCAAAGTTGCAGTGAGTTGTTATTTTGAGGCTGGAGCTTGGAAATGCTCCATGCTTTGTCACTGTAGCAGAAGTCTCTCTCTCTGGAATAATACATAACCTGTTCAATTCCCTGCTTAGTATTTTTAGCAGAAGCTGCTTACAGTTACATGTCACCTTCTCAGTAATAACAAGGTGGATTTCCTTGTGCATGTGTTAGGAGCACTCCCTTTTGCAACTTATTCCGTGTAAGTAACTTGATAATTCTGATGTGAAATTATGAAACCAGCAGAAGGCCCTTCATTTTAAATCTTACCGCCACCAGTTGGAAGAGTGTGTGTGTCTGTGTGTGTATTGTCCCATGTACCGGGCACTTGTACCCTGTTTTCTTTGGACTCCAGAACTCGCTAGCTAAGAAATCTGAAGTACTCTGGCACGTTCTCTTTGAAACTGCTTGTACTTGTTCTTGTCGCTCTCTTTTTTTCTAAAAGAACATGGTTGTGCTTTTTCATCTCAAGAGGTTTGTACAACTTCTGTAAACATCCCTGTTTTTCACCACTCCCACAAGATTTGCCTTTGACCCAGGTTTTGTGTGGATTCTGGGTCTGCAACACCAAAAACACATGTTCGCATCATCTTCTCCCTGGCGTGCTTTTATGCAGGAAATGTGCACATGAGGGCATATTTCAATGATGATATTACAACTCCCTGATATATGCGTAGCATGAAATGTTACTGAGGGGAAGAAGGAAAATGAAGGAGCCAAGGGATAAGGGGTGTTGTCTGGGCTTCATTCGGTGCAGCGTATGCAGTTGCCCTCCGTCACGTGGCTGAGCAGCTGCACAAATGCTCCATCCTGCTGGAGAGGTCTGAGCCAGCCCTTGATGTTTTAGAGTACCATTTGATCCCATGAATACCTGCTTTTGGATTGCTTCCCTTTGCTTACCACTTGTGAGTTAACCCTCTTTTTGCATCACCTCATTTTGTCCTAACTGGCAATGCTCCGTTAATTTTTTCACACCAGCCATGTGTTGAGGATTTTTCTTTTTCTCTTTTATCACGTCTGTAAAAACAAAAGTGCTCTGTGGCCACACGGTGGCTGTGGGCTGGGGACCGTGTAGGATTCGTGCAGTCTTGGCACACGCTTTGCTGTCTGCTGGTCTAATAGGAGCTGTTAGGTTGCTCAGCAAGTTATAGGCTTCAGCCCCCATTACGCTCAGTAAAACTGCCATCTTTTTCTCATCACAGATATCATTAGCTATTATGTACTGCTTCAGTCGCTCGGTAGAGGTGTCAAATCTTCGACTGAATTACCAAACAGGTCCATTTTCCCCAAACATCAGCCCAATTTAACCCTTTTTCTGACTGCAGGACAAGTTGCTCACATATCCAGTACTGCACACAGAGTAGTTTCATTTTGGTTTTGTCTCTGCAGCTACACCCTGCTTTGCTCTGTGCCCAAATTAAGCTCTCGCGCGTGTTGCCAAACGCTTTGTCCATTCTTTCTAAATACTGCTCGTAAAGTGGGGAAGCTGCAGGCGCACAGTTGATTTCCAAATAGCCATGGCGTGTTATTTAGATGCAAACCTTTAAGCCTCAGCTGCCCATGGACTCTGCTGCAAAGCTGTTGTGGCTGCTGCTGGGGAAGGCAGGACAAGCAGTGGCAGAGGGCTCAGGCGGCTTAAAAGCCCGTTACCGTGTGCCGTGCTGCGTTGGCCAGCCTGTAGGTCCTGAGCCGCATGCGCGGGGTCCGTACAGGGGTTGTCACGGGGCAGCAGAGATGCCAACATTGCTAAGTGGCTCTGGGACCCCAGTATACACTCAGCTCAGCCTGCAAGGAAGCAGTGGGACCAGGTGGAAACGCGTGCCGTTGCTGTGGGAGGTGATGTATGCGTTGTGGCTTTCAGGCTGGTGCCACATCCCTGTTCCTACAGGTTCTGGTAGCTCCGGAAAGGAGGCAGAGCCTCCCTGTGGTACTGCAAGTACAGGAGCAGGAGAAACTTCCTAACTGGGAGCGTTCGGGGCTAGGGAGATGAAAGCAGTTGTTAAATGTGCTCTCTCTCTGTGCTCCTTGACAGCACTTTTGTAATCCTGTCCATTCTTCCTCCCGTCGAGGCAAAGCAGAAGTCAGCGGGCTGGAAAGGGCAGAGCCTCTGCGGCACCTGGCCTGCCACAGCTGAGATCGGATGTTCTGTTTTAGGGCTCAAATCGGAGTTTGCCTTTCTCTCTCTGGAGAGTTATTTCATTTCACTGAGGTGAGTAAGAGGTTCGGAAGAAATAACTAATTCCTGCTTCGCCCCAAAAGCAGTGTGGCTGAGAGCTGTGCTCGGCGGCTGGCGAAGAGGTCTGCTTGTTCTGCTCTGCGCGTCGGGGCGGTCGATGGGAGAGGGCTGGTGGGCTTAGCAGGGAGCGACTGAAGCTGACAAGGGGACCGGGGAAGGGCAGGTGATAAGAAGTCATGGTGTGAAAACAGATTCGGGGACATTCCTCAGTTTAACTCCTCGGCCAGCAGCATTTCAGTAAAGGTGGAAACGACTTTGAATGCCAGTCGTCTCTTCTGTCATGCCCTGCACTAAGAGGGTCCTTTGCCATCACGCTTTTTCTTGATTGCTGTGCCCTTAAAAAGAAAAATAAGGCTTGGATCTGGGAATTTAGACCCAACCATCAGCACTGGCTGTTGCTGAGTAAAATACCGTATCATGCCTTGTTTGCATGACGTACAGTCCTCCCTCATCAGGGCTAGGTCAGTGCTGGGTTTACCCGTGCGTAGCTTCTGTGTCTGTGAAAGTCTGTCCCCTTTCCACCCTCGCTTGTTTGCTTCAGCTGCAACTTTTACATCATTTTGGTCGGGGAGTTTCTGGTAACTCAGCGAAAAGACTGGTCCTGGGGCTTTTTTTGTTGTTTGTTTTCTAATCAGAGAAACAGAAATATTAGCTTACCCTACTTGTATACATACAGAGCAGAAATGTAAGAAGGCCAGCACACGCATCTGCTTTCTTTTCCTTCTCCAGCACAACTTGCCATCTGAAAAACCAAGCCATGAATGGGAATTCACTCCCGCACCCCCCCATGTCAGACATCTGCTATTATTAGCAGAAAGAATACTTTCAGAGCTCTTCAGTGTGACAGGCTGATGGAAACCTCACTCATCCTGGCAGTAATGTTACCACTGGCATTTGCATCAAGAGAGATTTTAGTGGGAACGTAGTGGTATGCGCTGGTATGCGCACGTACTGTGGGATGAGGCTATTTTCCAGCATACAAGGAAGTAGGAGCCAGAAGGTGAAGCTGGTCTCTGGAAAAGGCACAATGAGAAGTTTTTGCAAGGTTATCAATATCTTGGATGCGTGTTCCGGCATCTCTAGAGTATTCCAAAAGGTTTTCAAAAACTTTGTTGTGAAAATTCAATTCTGCTGCTGCTGACTTTGTCCTGAGCTGGAAAAGCAGGTGCTTTAAAAAATCAAGAGCTATAGGAAGCAATTTTTGTTCAAACATCAGAAAAGAGATGGTGCTCGCCCCAGAGGTACTCTTGTTTTGGGCAGCATGTAGATTCATTTGTTTTATCCAAACAGTTTCATCGCTGCATGCATGTGTACGAGTGAGAGGGATAACTGAGTTTTTGTGAGTGGGTGTTCAGTTTTGGCTAACAAGAGCCTACTTCGCTTAGAGTTTGAAATGACAAGTGACAGCTGTGGGACTTACAGATGCATGAAGTTGGAAGTTATGTTATAATGATTATACCAGAACAGTAAGTTTATATATTGGACAGGCTTACTTTGTTCCACGGGGAAAAATATACATCAAGTTATACGAATATTCAGGGATATTGAGCGAAAATCAGATCAATTTCCTTGAAATAAATAGTGCAAGATAAGAGATGGGAGTTGCAAGACACTGTATATGAAATAGAGACACAACAAAAATAATTGCTTTGCCAAGATCCATAGATCGTGGAACAGAAAGTCTCAGTAGAATTTTTTTGGCGGGTTACCTGTTAGGGAAGGAATTCACAAACCAGGCTATTTACTGGTTGTGGAACTATATTTGAAACTCTTTTTGATAAAGTAAGAGATTATCTCTAACATTACTGGGAAGTCTTGAGGAATTGAAATAAACAATTTTTCTCTACTATCCAATTGAAGACAATACCCTAGACATGGAAATAAATATTTTTGTGCTCAGAAAACCACTTGAGCATTAAAGCAATATCATCAAAGAAAATTCTTGTTTCTCATACTTGTGCTTCAAAATGAATACAGTGAGCTCAATCCAGAGCTCCGCACAGCCAGCATCACCGCATTCACTTGTGCTGCAGGACCTGATGCTCTTCTCCCTCTCTGGAGAGGCGTTTTGCCTCTGTCAGATGGCTTAACTGTGTGTGAGCAGGTGTGAAACTGTAGAATTGTGCTAATACAGGCATTGGTTTAAAAAAGGAGAAGGGGGCGGTCAGATAAAAATGAAAGGTAGCAATATTTCACAGAGTGGCTTTACTTGTAGGGGTTTCTTAATTTATCTTTCTTCTCGAAATTAGAAAACATGATTAGGAAACATAAGATTTTGTACATGGTGAAATTATTCAACAACATCTCTTTACCAACTGAATTACCTGATAGCAGCCATTCCGGGCTGTTAGGTGCTTAACAGGTGTGCTGGAAGTGAAAAAACGTTGTCAAATGCTGCAGCTGGAAGTGAAGGGATTCCTAAAGAGTTGTGCTTTGGGTCTTTGCTATTTAGAGAGTACAGTTATATACATACAGTAGGAGGCAGGAAAAAGAGAGGGGATTAAGGGGTTGTTTGAAGAGCCTGGGTGTTTCTTAGTGGAATAGGGACCTTTCCACTGCTTGGCTGTAGATTACCATATAATATGTACAGTTGGGAGTGACTCAGTCACCTCACTGGGGAGAGGTAGCATAGTGACAATTCTTACCCTGGTAGCATTCAAAAGGACTAACGTGACTTAAATGTCCGTGTCCTGTTGAATTTCCATTACAGCTGAACACCTTTTACGTCCTTTGAAGTTTTATTCCAAGTCTGTGTCTTCAGTGACAACTTCTTCAGACGTGTACCCCTGCTTTTGCCTACAGAAGACTGGAAGAGCTTTTCTACTGAGCAAAGCGTTCGTGAGATGGATCCAAGAAAGTGGGTCCTCACCTTTCACACTCCAGCGTTACGTGATTCTCTTAGCAAACATCAAGACTGTGCAAAAGAATTAACAATGTCACGTGTGATGTCACATAATCCAAGATTTATGTACAAGGCAGAAGGTTGAAGTGCTTTTCAGTAGCCTGAGGTGCTCTGCTTTTAGTTTTCTGATCAAATCCCTTTTCCCAAGTGAGCAAAGTCCCGAGAATGGCAAAGCAAGATCGAGGGGTTTTGTAACACTGTAGTAACCTTTTAGCAGATTGCATTTGGTGTTTGGCTCCTACCTCTGTGCCTACTGCTGCACCTCGTAGGAGCGTTTGGGGAAGACTAGGAAATGGGCTCTGCTTCCAAACCAGCAACAGTGGGTTTTGGCTGCTTTATCTTGAATAATTTGAGGGTTTTGTTGTTGTTGTTTGTTTTGGTTTTTAATAATGTGAGGAAAAAAAACATCTGCAATTTTACAAAATGACCTGAAGAGGAGGAGTACCTGCACTGCTTCCGTGTGCATTGCTGGGCTGGCAGACAGCCATATAGCCCGCCACAAGTCCCTGCTGTGGGGCTTGGCCCTTCTAGGGCCAGGTTTTGTTCTTCCTCTCTCTTTGGTAACTTAGTCTCTGAAGCCACCTGCGCAGATACAGACAGGTGGGTTCATTCTTTAGATGAATGTTGCAGTGTAGATAGTGTCGACAGGGATTTTTCTTTTTCTTTTTTTCTTACTTCATTTGTATAGACTGTACTTTACCCGTGTCTTCAGAAGTAGCACCTGGGGCCATTGGACCAGAGGACCTGTGTATCCCCAGCTGGATTTTATCACCAAGGAAATGTTGTTAATGAGTTGTCTCTTAGGTCTGCCACAGCCCCACTTGTTTGTCTCCCTGTAATTGGTAGGTGTGCTCTTCTGGGAAGCCCTATTTGTACAGACTGGCTGGCTGCTGCTTTTGAAAATGTTATTAATTAAGCAGGAAGGAGTATTATTGACTTGAACTTTATGGCTGTCCTTGACACTCCAGAGAGTTTTTTGCAGTGATCTAGATATTGTTTATACATGGCCATCTTTTTTTTTTTTTTTTTAATTACCTTTAATCTACTATCTGTAAGCCTGACAGAGGGATCATACAACTGGGAGAGTTTAATTCTGGTATCAGGCAGAGCTGAATAAGCTATTAGAAATGTTTACTTATGAGTTATTTGACCAAATTCATAAAATGAAAAGCAGCTTTACAGAAGCGCAGTCAATGACACAATGTAGCATTAATTTGGGAAACTGTCCTTGCTGCCCCCACTTGAAATTGAGTGTTTCAGAGGAGGCAAGTGCCTGTTACAACATACCGGAGAGACAGGGACAGAGGCAGCACCGTTGTATTTAGCACGAGTCTCTAACAAATGCTTGATTTTGATCTTTTGGCAGCATTTGGCATTAACAGGCTGCAAGGTTCTTGTTTTTTCTGCAAGTCAAAGTAGTTGGCGATGTGCCTGGGGCTGCTCCTGTGCTATTACTGTAGTTTTTGGAAGCTTAGGGTCACTTGGTTGTGAAAGCCATCTGTCTTGTCTTCAAGGGTTAAACATGCCAGTTCCTCTGGAGCATTCCTCCTGCTCGTTTTAGCGACTTGTCTGGGTGGAAGTGCGGTCGAGAAGACTGTGACACCAAACCGTGCTCTTCTGGTTGCACATACGATGCAACTGAGAAATTATGTCTCTAGCTAGGGTTGCTGGAGCCAGGTCCCTTTGCCAGCACTTGTTACGAGAAAAACCTTTGAGTAAGCAGGAAAATCTCATGTGTGTATGGACGTGTGTATTGAGGCAGTGAGGGGAGGGTGAGAGTGCTGAGGATCTGTGTGGGAACACCTGTATCCTTCATGATTGGAAAGTGTCGTTTTCATCTGTATGCCTTACAAAGCACCGTGCTTATTTATCATTTCCAAACCTTTCATCAACGGTACTTATCGCAGCACTTGGCTGCACAGTGATTTCCTCTCAGCAGATCTTAGAGCAGAACAAGTGCTGCTGCTGCAGTCTGCTCGGATGCCTGCTTGCTGCTCCGAACTGCCTTGTTTCTGTATCTTTTACCCAGCATTTTCCCTGTTGATTCAACTTCTCCTTACCTTCTTTACGAAAAAGGTCCTAAAAAAGGTTTGCGGCTGCCTCTGCCTTTGCAGAAGTAGTTGCCCATCTGAATGTCACTCTTCTTTTTGTCCGCAGGAGTTGGTTTAAACATGTCCTTTAGATGGTTTTATTGTAGCTGATTTTTATTATTGTCATTATGATTGTTCTGAATCCACACGAGCTATATCCTCAGCCTTTTTCTTTTTGTTTATTTGGCATATGTTTTTCATCACGCAAGCATTGCTCTGCTTGCTCAGACAAGCAGTTTGTCTAATCTGAAGCCAGTGCCAGACGCATCAGGAGAAGGTGCAGAAAACCTAAAATGGGCAATTATCCCAGATCGTTTATGGTTGTCTTATCTGGGGATGCTCAAACTATGCATATAATGCCCAGAATGATGTGTTGGTTCCACTGAAACCAGTGTAAGAAGCTCCACAGACTCCAGTAAGATCAGGATTTCATTAGCAGTCTGCATGCTTTCCATGTATGTGGCTCTGGAGGTTAAGATAATAACTTTTCTAGAAGACAGTCCTGTGGCTCGGAGACTTTGTAGCTCTGCAGTTTTGAAGATACAGTTCCCTCTGTTCAGTCAATAATGTTATCTTGGCAGGTTACAGGGATCTTTCAGTTAGAGCAACTCTCGCAGTGGTTATGACCTATTCTGTCCTTCCTGAATAGCATCACATTGATTTTTGTCACTCTGCCGTGCTCAGGAAGTGCCTCTTTTGTCAAAGCCCTCTTTTACTGCCAGGTATTCAGACTCATCTGTTTTAGCACTTGAGTTTCTCATATTGCTATACAGGACCATACTGCTTCTATTTCAGGGCTTATGCCTTTTTTACGTCCTCCTTCCCCCTTTTTTTTTCTCAGTTCAAGACCTCTAATACCCTGCAAGTGTCCAAAATGTACCTTTTTGGTCTATTTTTCTTTTACTTCCGTTGTGTGTATTCTGTCTTTGTCTGCAGTTATCTCTTGTTTATTGGCTCTGAATTTTAGAAATTCTTATCTTTAACATCCCACAGTAGGGAATGCCTTGGCAAAGAGGACGGTCTACCCATAAACCCATTCAAATATCTTGCCAACTTGGCCATTAGAAGTGAGCCCTTGCCCATGCAAGAAAGAGTTTTACTGACCCATTAATGACCGCCTGTTTTGCTGGCATACACAGAGACTAGTTATCTGGCGCAAGCATCCTTCGGTTGGTCTCATCAATCGCTACATTCCTCACCTTCAAGACCTGATTTATCGTAAACCCCACGCGTCTGGAGTCTGAATCCAGGACACACATGAGAGTCAGGTCAGGCAGGATTGCCCACAGTGGGTCTGATTAGCACGTGCTTTCTGGCTTGGTCAACACTCCAGGTTTTGTAATAGGGGTCAGGATTGATATATTTTAGTTCCTTATGTGTAAGAGAGCTAGTCCACACAGGCATTTGCCCATGCTTTTATTCTGCCAGACGTCCCCTGCTGTCACCGGATGTGGTTTCACTAAACATGCGCAGTTATAGTGAAAGATGCTGGGTATTAAAACGCATTTGAGCAGTGGTTATGTTTGACTGCAAAAACCAAAGACAATTCCTTACATTTGCCGCCTCCTTTCCCAAATCCATGCCTTCATTAAATATCGCTGATAGGCGTCTATTCAGGAAATAGCAATTAGGCACATTCATCTGGTAAGGCAACAAGTTCCTGATCAAGCAAAACGCTGCATGTCTGTAAAGTTCCAGGTCACGCAGGGACTGCAAGCTTTTAGGAAACGCTGGTGTTGTCTTCAGCTGTTCCTGATATCCGTGTTTCCATTACAGTGAGACTGTCACTCAACAAACTAAAATGCTGTAGTCTTATAATAGGATATAGCTGGAAAAAACTAAACAAGCTTTTTTTAATATAGGTCTCTAATGAAGAAATTGCATAGCCAAAAACTAATCTGGTTTTTTTTTTTTCCGCCTTTATCAATCTCTCTAATAAAGAACAGATACTTCTTACAGCCTTGCCCCAGTTACACCCTTGCACTGTCATTGCTGTGTTACCCCGTTTATTATAGTAATACCCCCGCTTCTGTATAGGTAGATAAATTAGTGCGGAAGTTTCTCTGCAACGTATTTGACCTAAACTGAAGCCCCCAGGGGACTCATCCAGGTTTGCCAGAAACATGCTTGGCAATGGCCTGGAGAATATCCTCCCTTCATTTTCCCTAGATTAATACCTGAGAGATGACAGAAGAAAAGCCTTGCGGATGCTTTTTTGCATTAAATAAAGAGCTTCCTCCATGAATTTGTATCTTGTACAGCCTACTTTTTATGATTCAGTAGTGAGTTATATTTGGGTTATATTCTGTAATTAGAGGGCAGAACAGATGGCAAACCCTCTGTTTAAAGTGATGCGTAGAGTAACCCACAGTGCATGGTGCTTGGTATCTTGCTCACTAGAACTGGAAGAAAACTTGCGCTCACTTTTCTCAACCTTGCTGCCAGAGCTTGACATGGAAGCTGTTAGCAGAAACTTCTACCAAATCTCACTTAACGGCCGCGCCACTTCTGCTGCTGCTTGGGCCAACAAACGAAATCTAGTTTAGAGATGCTGGGGAGGACATCAGGAAACATGAAATGCCATGAGCAGAGGCATCCTTCTAGACACTGTAGAGTGTCCAGTTCAGCAGCTGGGGGACAAATATGGCATTAGAAATGAAAGCTTTGGCAAAACAGAAGACTAGTTCAGAGCATTTGAGATTCCTAAGTGACAGTCTTTTAGTAAAAGTATGATCTTGATCCTTGATGAATTTCAGCATGCGGTGTACCTTGACCGCCGCTTTGGTGTCCTCCTATCCTTTCAAAGACACACAGAATTCGTCATTCTTTTTGTGTTGCTGTATTGCTTTGTTCCGTGAAATAGGTGCAGGCAGGACTCCATTGTGGCTGTAGGTAAGCTGACACCTTTCCCTGCTTCAGCAAATTGTTAGGAAATTCCTGTTAATGAAATATTTGCTTTTACTATAATACCTGTTTTTAGTTTTCCTACAGAGGAAGTATAACAGAGCTGGCAGGGTATCAGATGAAGCAATATTCCACCTTTGCTTTCTGGAAGAGATGACAGATGGGCACTCATTCCAGAGGCCTGGGCACATTCCCTTTTGGAGTAAGCAGGAGCAAAGAAGTGGGGAGGTATCAGTGGAAAATATGTCTGATGTAGAGTTCCTTGGGGCTGACTTTCTGAGGTTCATTTCCCTTATCACCCATTTAGAAGAGTGTTTATCTGGCTTTGGCTCCAGGTCTAGACAAGTCTAGCCACTGGCTGGCAGGTAGGAATTGTTAGCAGGGATGCATTCAGAGTTTACCTATGGGTTAAAATAAAGGACAGTTTGAAGCTCTGCCTTCTCTGCCTATTCAAATGATTCTTATTTTTCTTTTGTCCTAACATTAGTCTGGCTGTTTCACCATCCTCCATCTATTCCCCTGCCTATACTCTGTATCTTTTTAGCAGCAGTTGTGGTCTGTAAAGTCTATGTTAGTAGCATTATGAGAATTCAGAGCGACCCAGTGCTATTCTGTACTCTTTTTTTCCTCCTTTCTGCTGCTTCTACTTCATTAATTTCTCATTCCTTTTTTCCTTTCCTTTGGCCAGTCCTACTCTAGTATTCAATCTTCCATTTCTTAACGATTAGTTGTATATAGGCTGGCCCTGCTCTGAGGAGGGAGTTGGACCAGGTGACAATCTATATAGTTACATTCACTGAAAATCATCCTCCAGAGTCCACCACTAGAGCTGCTAATCATAATTCTTTTATGTGGACATGCACATATTTTCATTTTCTTGTCACTGTGTGATGGTCTCATTAAAAGACAAAAAGCCCAAGAGCTGGAATTTGTCTTGTTACCTAGATGGCATCTTGGATTAACGACCATAATGTTAGTTTGATGCTCGGCATCAGCCTTTATATCATAGCATTCTTTATATGGCTCTGGTTAAAATTTAGACCTTTGATGCATGATCAAATTATCACGTCAGCTGACTGCTGATGATAGTATACGCTTACGATATATTTGAGCTAACTCCTTTTAGCTTCAGCCATAATGAAAAATTCATATTTCTTGCAGTGACTGCTGCCAAAAGCACACAGGCAGTGTCACAGCAGATGAACTGACAAATGGTAGCTATTTAAACCATGGTAATTTTATTGTGGATTGAGACCTTAGTTCAAAGGTACTGGGCTAGGTATTCTAATTTGCGCAGGGTCAGGCTTTCACTTACTGAATTTCTGTGGATAGATACTGTTTTTCTTGCCTGCATTGAGTACTGCTCTGTTCAGTTGGTGGCCGTATTGATTTTTGTGATTTTATTTCTAGTAGGAATTACTAATCCACATGAAAAGACATCAAAATCTGGTCTGACAGACAACAGCAGTAGAGACTTCCCCCCAGTCCCTCCTTTAAGTTCAAGACTAATGGCACTTTCCTCTGAAAGTAAAATATTTGCTGTAAGATTGCAATTTTTCCAGAAACTCCTCACTCAAACTGCTTGATCTTGTTACTTTGCAGCCCTAAAGCACTTAATACACATTCTTAGTGAAAAATCTGCCTCAAGAACTTAGTCTTGGGCCGAAAGCTTTAAGAAATTCGTAAAGCTAAGCAGGCATGATTTGGAGGCCAGGTGACATAGCCTGTGATCCCATCCCTTCAGTAGAAATGTCCCAGCCTTATAATTGTGTTCACAAATTGCCCTGCTACTGCCAGACAAATATACTTTTCCCCAGCAGCTTTATGCTTATTATCCTCTTTCATTTTTTATTTTTATTTTTTCTGGGGGCAGGGCAGGGAAAGGGTGGTAGCAGCATTTCAGGCTGACGTTCCTGTGGCTGAGAGGACTCTGTTTTGTCAGCTACTCTCTGAGCACCAGTCTTTTTACATAACAAATTCTCAGGTTATGAGACGCTGGGGGAAGAGAAGAGTCTTTCAATGATTAATATCACTGCTGGGCACCAGGATGTCAGATGGCTGCTACACAACAGATTTAAAAAAAAAAAAAAAAAAAGAGGAGATTGAGGCCAGTTTTCTGCTGGGTGCCCAAGGGGAGAGAGCCAGGTTTTTAAAGGTGTTGAGGAACCAAAGTATAAAGCAGGTATCTCCGTGTCTGCATGCATCTTTAGGTGCATAGTTATTTCAGTTATACAAACCAACCCGCTTTCACTCTTGAAATACACTTATCCTATAGTGATTCTATAGTGATTACAGAGTTAAGTAATACCTTTGTCTTAAAAGAAATCTGTTGCCTTTTTATGGTGAGAAATAAGCAGGAAAAATCCCTGTTACTGTGAAAGTGAGCAAAAACTGCTCAGACATGGACGAAGACTGTGAGGAGCCAAATCTCTGGCCACATGCATGGCTGTGCTGGTGCTGAAAACCACGATGGTGTCCTGAATTGGTTGTGGAGGCTCTTGTGTACAATGTGGGTGGAAGGATGAGGCTCATGTACCGTGGTATCTTGCAGGAGCACACCAGCTGTGTTTTCCGTGTCTACGTGGGAGAGTGCAGATGACCGTGAGTTGGAAATGGACTTGCATGCTCAAACCTTCTTTCTATAACTGCACCCTTTCTGCATTATGAAGTTGTTAAAGAAGTTGGAAGTAACTTTTATTGATGTCTTCTATTTTTAGCAAGTAATCAGAACCAATTTGTTCTCCTTGATAGGGTAGTGTATAAGAAAGTGGAGGAGAGGCAGCCTAAGGGGATGCAAAACATCTTATTAGGGACGTTTCCCTGATATCCCAAATGTCATTTATTTGACCATTTTTGTTGTTTATATTTCTCTTCCTTCACTTCATATTCTTAAAGCTGTACTAATAAATATTGCTACTGATCTGGGTGCTGGTAGGATCAAAAGTATTGTAGGCTACGAGAATGTGATTATGACCACAGCCTGTAGGAGTTTCTGTGGTACGAGTCGCACGCTGCTGTCCCCAGGGAGTTGATCTAACTTTGAGGACAAGAAATCTTCTGTAAAGGCGACAGACTCTTAAAGGACCCTTCGAGGTGTTTATGTAGGAGTATGATGCCTTTCAATGAGTTAAGTAACCGCTGAACACCCGTAGACAACCTGATGTTTTCCTGCCAGTTAGAAACTATCCATGGATAGGAGAAAGAAAAACTGCCTGTGCTGCAGTTTTGCATGGACCTTGCAGGTGTGGGGCTGCTCGGCTCTCTAGAGGAAAGGCACTGTTCCCTGCCTCATTACGCTCATTGAACTCCATTACGGACCCTAAGTGTCTGCAGCAATGCTAGGGACTCAACGCTGCTCTGCGTTTGCTCTGCAAGAGCCATTTTCTGAGCTCTGGTGCTCTACAGCACCACTGACCTCATCCAAAAGGGGCAAGAGATCAAGAGATGCTTAATCCAGCAGCTTCTTTGTCTTTGTTGCTCCCCACTAATCATGAAGGCCAAGTTCACTCACAGGTTAAAGATCAAGCTTAAAGAAGATTTCTCTGGGCATCCAGCCATTGCACAGAATTGATTTCACTTGCCCTTCCAGAGCCCTGGGCTCCACTTGGGCACCGGCATCCTTCAAGCCTGGCAGAATTCCTCCTCCTCCTCTTCCTCTTCCTCCTCCTCCTTTGCAGCTTCACCACTTGTTGTGAAGCTCTTCATTTCTATGATAAATACTGCTGCCCAAGTGCTTGAGTTTTCCACTGTCCATCTAATAAGCAATCACTTAGTGCTGATGACAGGAAAGCTGTCTACAAAAATCGATAGCAGATGTGTGTCAGCCTTCTTCAGGAGAAGGCAGCAGTGAATACAGATGAGGAGAGCAATCCCTTGATACGAAGAGGGTTTGCAGTGATCTATATCCATGTGGCTAGAAAAGAAGGGGCTTAGGAAAGGGTGCTACCCAAGATGAAAAGATGGGATTTTGGATTTTGGTGTCGGTAGGTATAACAGCTGCACAAATAAGACACTGTAGATTTAAATATGTGATCACCTAGCATGTGAGACTCGGTGGTTTATTTAAGAAATTGGTGCAGATGAGTTGGCATCAGTGTTCTGGGGCCTGTGTGCGCTGGAGGTGCACCTTGGAGAGTGCAAGACTGCTTGTTCCTGGCGTTGCACACAAGTTCTGGTTCTAGGTGGTTGTCATGATCCCTTCCAACCTTTAAAAATAAATGTGCGTGCTCACCAAAATAACTGCTTAAGATACTGGTCAGCTAGTGTAGAAGAGGAGGGGAGCTAGAAAGCAGAGCTCCCCTCTGATAGAATTGTTTCTGCCAATATTTTGATGCCTTCTGATAGTTTTTGTCTGGTTGTAACCTTTGGTATTGTTCTGGCGGAAAAAACCTTTCAACCTCCATGCAAAGAAACATTCAAGCCTGCTACTTTTTTAGCTCACAGTAATATTCCCTTGTTCCTCCAAACTGACCTTACCATGTTTGACAGTGTTGGGTTTTCTTTTCCCAATACTTTTTCTCTCTCCTCCTCTCTAAGCCATTTCCTCTCCACTTATTGTGCTGTAAAACTTTTTATTGTTCCCTTAGGTTGTGATTGACTCTCTAGTAGCAAAGTGTTTTACAACACTTGCAATAGGGATGTTGTATTCTGTACTACAGTCTGGTTTTTTTTTGTTTCCAACTTTCCTTTCTTCCTTTACCGTCTAACCTATTCTATTGTACAAAATAAATACCAGTATGAGTGCATATTAGCCACTCCAGATAAGATCTTGTGGACTTTCTTGTGGTCTCTAGCAAACTTTTTTTTTTTTTCGTTCTGTGCAGTGCAGATTGATTTTGTTATCTGTTCACGTCTGCTAGACTTTTTCTTGACTTAGGGATCAATCTAATCTTCTCTAACTTCTTGTGTGCTCTGCACGCTTTTTTTTCCAGTTCTCTGATTAGATCTGGCTGGGGCATTGTTCTAAAGTGACACACTGTAATTTCATAAACTTTTTTTTTTTGTCCCCCAGGATACAACGTAATTTCCTGTGAGGTCTTCACAAGTGGTTGCCATGCTGTGAGGCAATAATTCATCTGGAAATAAGAATGCCGCAGGGCTTCTTTAATACACAGTAATGCATATTTTAACCAACGCAAGGTCTCATGACATCTCAGGAATTTCACTAAAATTTCATCAGCTCTGTGTTAGGTTTTGATGTGTTCTTGCTGGCTAGAGAGAATGGCATGTAAATATTTCCTAGTCCCTTGAAAGCACTTTTCCTCTGTGGAATTACCAAAGAATGTGCTTTGTTTTACCTTGCAGTAACTGCAGGAGGTTGGGACTGCGCTGCCAGATTACACAGGCTCTTCAAAGCCTGTACGGCCGAGTGTAAATGCACAGAGCCTCGTCCTTTATGTGGCTGTGCGGTTGCATTTTGGGAGTGGGAGAGGTCAGCGTGACCGTATTTTGCTTTATGCCCTGCCCCATTCATTGCAGGGCTTCTTTGGGCAGTTCTGCCAATAGCATAAGGCACCTAAGCTGAGGCGCGTTCTGCCTTTGGCCGTGCCTGGACTTCAGGTGACTAAACAACAGGTATGGTGCAGGCCACTAGAAATTATTTTCCTATCTTTGTTCTTTTTTTTTAATTATACACAAATCTTTGTCAAGAATTTGTGTTCGTCTGCATTGTGCTTAACGCAGTGGGGTTTTGTTCTTGGTTGGACCTCAAGCACTGCTGCAATGGTCCCGATTGTTAGGAATAATATGTGAAAGCTAAGCCTTGTCAAAAGCCAGGTAAAGCCACTGGAAGGAAGCTGACGTGATTACTTTTAGAGCAGGCCCTTCTCCAAGCCCTGCATATTCACTAAATAAGATGTAGTAGGGGAAAGCACTTACAGATAACTCTCCCTCCACCTGCCCAATCTCCCCCCCACTTTCTTTTTTTTGTTTCTCTTTTTTTTTTTTTTCTTTTTTGCTTTGGCCACCATTTGCAAGCATCCACCTGTCCCAGCTATCTGTTTTCTCATTGCTACCACATTTCAGTAGTATTTACAAACCACACACAAACTTATAGGAGGTGTTTGGCTTTTCTCTTTTTTCCCCCCAAACCCTTCGAGTGAAAGCGATGTCAGACGCTGTATTCTCCTTTCTTTATGTGGCCCTTCCTAAGTGCACAGTTAATACTTCAAAGACAATTTTTTGCTTCGTTCAAATGATATTTCATATTTGCTAGAACTGCTTGAACAGCTACATTAAGCTTTTGATCCTGCAAGTCAACAAACCTAGTCATCTGCTTCCACGCTTCTGTAGAACCCAGAACTGTTGGGGCCAGTGAGGGAGCATCTTCTGTGCCAGCAGGAAGGAAGGATTCAGTTTTCTTGCACTGAAACCTCAAGGAAGTTATTTGGGACCTACTGTTGCACCACTCATTTCAAGGATCTTTTCTCAAATGCTTCAGCGGATGCACAATTACACATAACCTTCAGATTCATAGTTTTCCTGCACTTAGGACATCATTTATACCGTATAATGCCTCCCATTGTGACAGTACAGTGACAAAGAGCATGAGTGTGCATTTGGGGGTCTTTACCAACTCTCAAAAACCTTACAATCTCATTTTAAACAGGATAGATTACATTTTAATACCAGGCATTTTGATGTAGGGTTCTTACAAGAGCAGGCATATTTGGTGGAGATACACATTTTGATGATTCCAGTGGGATGACATTCTTGTTCATTGTGACAGTTTTGCTTACAAAGTTATATTTGTAAGGACTGTGTCATCAGAATAGAGCGAATAAGTTGCTAGCAATCTGTAAGGGATAAAGGAGGTCCAGTTGCTCTGAGAGAGCTATACTTGGCTGTGCATTAATGCAGGCAATGAAGGAAGGGTTGCTTGTGTCCGTCAAGTAGACAGAGACGCTTTGAAGTTGTGCATGGAGCAAGCACATGGATTTGATTGTCAAGAGTTAAGTCCTCTTGTTATCAATGAGACTCAGGCAATAAATTATCTCTGTGTAAAGTGGATGTTTTGGTGCTCCCGAAGCACGCCATGCATCTTCCTAGATGTGAGAGTGGAAAAGCAGAGCTCCTAGTGAACATCCTCTGCACAAATGCAGACGCTCGAGTTTTTTTGTTGCTAACAGCAAATTGACTATGCTTATCAATAAAGATATGTTTCTAATATTTCATGCACTGACCTTGTACTGGATATATACGCAGTCTCGGTATTGTTTGGATTAGATAGATTGACTGGATCCTTAGAAAAAAGGATTTGGGAAAGAGTGTTTGGTTGACGTCAGTATGAGGGAGCGTACAGTTCTGCAGCGCTGCCTCTCGCAGTGTCTTTAGCTGCGTGCAGTAGCTATCGTGCTATAAGAAGAGTTTTCTACTCAAAGTCAGCGCCATTTCCAACACTCACAATTCATCTCGCTGGGTGAAACACTGTTGTAGATGACTTGGGAAACAGCTGAATGAGAGCAGAGCTCTCTAGGCATCTGAGTGCATTGATGAGGCAGCCCAAGATCTGCTTCACCTTAGTGACCACAGAGAGAGCATCCCTAACAGAGACGGGGAAAAAACCTTGTAAGTTTTTGGACTAGCAGGTTCAAAAGCACAGGCCTGTAGGAGGCAATAGTGGTCTGCAGTGTGCCCTGGGAGGGCGAGGCGAGAGAAGAGGGTTGTGCTGGGGTGGTGCGGCCACCGCCTGGCACTTAGCGGAAGGAGGCAGGAGGGATCCTACAGGTAGGCAGAGATGGTTCTCACTTGAAGAAAGCGAGCCTCATCCAGCTGCTCTGGGACAAGAAGTTATGTTGCTTTCAGAGACTCGTTGGTGGAATCTAATTAAACCACTGCATAAAAAGAACTAAAAATTTCCCCTTAAGTGGATTTGTTTGCTGGCAATTTGATATGAAGTCAGGGGACTACGAACAGATGATTAGCTTTTTTTTTTTTTTTTTTGGTTTAGTTTAGTTTTAAGAGATTAGGAACTACAAAATGTGTAATACAGACTTCTGGCATCATTAGCAATTCCTCCAGCTTTATTTTCCCTGTCACTCTGTAATGAGTAATGAACTAAGATGGTATTAAAGCAAGCTTAACAAGCTATTGCTTTTTAAGTTGCAAGTCTCCCAATATGTCCCACTCGTTATTATTAATTTTAAAATAACTCCCATTTTTGTTGCTGCCTTTCTGTTCCTTGTGAATTTTGCATGATATTTGCATTCACGCACCTTCAGTCCTCTCCACAAAGGTGCGGTGATTAGGCTCTCTCTGTTACCAGCTTCCAGCACACAAGAACAAAGGATGTTCCTAGGCAATGAAAGGTCAGAAAAAATACGATCAAAGTCAGAAATCTATTTGAGATGAAGATAGCCTGTGAAATTCACTACTGCATTGAAGTCGCTGAAATTCCTGAAAGGCACACAGAATTTCAAGTCTATTAACGGCATTTGTAGTTGAGCTGCTGAAGATAATAGTGAGAGTGAGCCTGCAGTTTATCCTCCTTGAAAGCGATCTCTGGCCACTTAGCTGTAGAGGGGGCTGGGGCTGAGTCACCGGTCCTGTTCAGCTGGCATTTCTGATCCATCCAGCTCAAAAAGGCTTTTATTGACAGAAAAATGCAGATTATTGAGTTACATTTTGGCACAAGAAGAACTTGCCATACCTTTACTGATCAAACAGGGTAAGCATAGGTCAGAGTGATGAATGCAATCTCAGGTGCTCCATTTTCCATTTCACAAAAAGTAACAACAGAAGATGTCCAGCAAAGGTGAAAGATTACCTTGAGAATGATAAAGGAAAATACAGTGGAATTAACCTGCTTGAGCTTGTTATTCATAAGATATCAGTGAAGGTAGAAGAACCATTTCTGAGTGTGAAATTTGGGGTCCTGTGTTCCTCCTCTTTCTCAAGGGACTGGCATTGAGGATACATAAGTATCTTGAGTCTCTTCAGTTCCTGAGTTCTTCATGTAATAGGCATAGAAATCTTCATGTGTTCAGAATTAAAACACAGGTTTGGAAGAATGTTTCTATGTGGAAAATATTATTTCACTGTGCACTCTAGAATTTACTTCCCCTTCTCTGAGGCATCTGCCGCTGTCAGAGATAAGCTGTAAGAACAGGTGAATTGCTGGTCTAATTTGAAATTTCCCTATCTAAACAGATAGTAACGCTGTATTTACTTAAAATGTGGCTAAAGCTGTAGCTTTTGTTATCGCAGGGCATTCTGTGGGCAACGTGAGTTCAAAAAGTAGAAAACAGAGAAAAAAACGTATTAAAGGCTGTGAAATATGAAGACAACACTTTGGGCTCAGGCAGTGCCTGCGCGCTGGAGCCCGGGGCAGGGTGCTGGAGAAGTGTGGCTGTATGCTGCCTCTGTCCTCGCACTTTTCCTTTCCTGTGATGTAGGATAAAGCAGGTTAGGGATTCTTCACTTTTCTGGATGGAAGTTAGTTCTGACCTGATAAAACCGTTTCTGAGTAAAATACTGGCTTCTCGCCTCCTGAGAAACAGGCTCTGTAAAACCATCTCCATTTAGGTACAAAAAAAAGTTGATGATTTCAGATCCCTCTTTGCACTTCAGGCCGTAAAATGGCAGATTTCAGAGCATTAATTGTAAAGAATATCACCTTGCTCTGTGCCTGACCCCAGAAATACAGGCTAGCTTGTAGATTAAGGTATTATTTGCTGCAGGCATGAGGATTGGAATTTAGCCATTACTTGAGTAAAAGAGAATACTTTGTGCCAAGTGACAGTATTAGGTGAGTGATGCCATCTTATTCTTGATACAAGCGTAAGAGTAATCCCATCCAAATATGGTTCTACATGATAGAGCTTAGCAATTTCAGAGAGCAGTCGTTACAGGCGATCAAGTAAATAGAATGTATGTAGAAAGAAAAAAGCCCACAAGCTTGAATAGTCATTTACCCGACGGCTTAGCGCGTGTAGGCAGAGGAGTGGTTATCCTGTCAGGTATCCTATGTACCTGTCAGAGTGTTTTCTGTTCCACACTATATACATATTTATACAGTCAGATTGAAGACTTCAATGCAAAGGAGCTGTTGCCGGCTGTGATATGTATGTGCTCTCTGATGACAGGAAGATCTTTTGAAATAGAAAAGCAATTCCTTTAAAATATGCAGGGCACAAACTTGTTTTGTCTTCACACCTTTAGGCAAACACGAAAAAGGAGGGGTGGGAAGAGGAGAAGGAGGTTTACTGGAGCTCTTCTTGGGCAAGTTCCCAGCTCTGTTCAGCCTGATTTGCCCTCAGGCTAATGGAGCTTTCCCTGCTCAGCGCCCAGCAGCCGAAATGATTAAGGAGGGTCTGCCAACAGCGACTGCTCCAGAGACAGATCCTTGGTCTTGCTGTCTTGCTCAAGGTCTCCCCATTCTTTCAGATTTCACTTTTCAAGAAGGGCAGGGTAGTAAAAACTGTTTCATGTGTTCCTGGGCATTTTATCTTGGGCTTCGGTTGCCCACTTTTGCTCTGCAGGTGGGATTGTGCCCGTGCTGCGCGGTGCCTGCCTGTGTTTGGAGCAGGCTCCACGCGTGGAGCGGGTTAGTGTAGGTTGGGTTTCTGTACATTGCAACATCACTGAGGTGCCTCAGCCGAAACTGGGCACTGTTGCGGAAGGTGCGGTGCGAACACTTAGGAAGAGAATTTCTATCCAGAAAAATGCAAAAAGGCAAGAAAAAATAGAAAGGAGGTTTCGCTCACAGGGAGCTGAGCCCTGCAAGGTTCAATAACTTGCCTAAGTATCAAACAGGGAGCGTGTTCCAAAAGCAGATTTAGTAAAGATTTGAGTTCAAGGAAAAGGCAAGTGCTTGTTTCGTGTTTGCTGTTGGGTGTAGGCAAAGTAACCTCGCTACAGCCGAACCTCTTACACTAGAGATCTGAGCACCAGCATTGATCCCAAAGGCTCTAAGGAGTGCTTGGTCTGGCACTTCTCATATCATTTTTCTGCACCTCTCTTAGGTCAGTCGGCAGGTTGATGTGACTCAGTCTCTGCTCAGATGAACCTGGAGCAGTAGGAAGAGCTGTGAATCTGCGCTGAGGGTTGTCAGCACGGTTGTATTTACAGACTCGTACAAACACCTCTCCCTGCCCTGCCCGGGTACAGCCGCTCCGCTTGCCCTCAGACTTAGCAGAGCACTTAAATTCTGTCCCACAGAGAAAAATGCTTACACAAATGAGAAAAGGCAAAAGTGTCTATTTATCCATAAATAAAATCCATGAGGAAGGTTCACTAGTGATAACAGCTTAGCTTTGATGTTCCTGTGACGTTGCAAGAGGCAACATCTTAGTCTCCAACCTGGATCAGCGTGGATTCGAAGCAGCCGTAAAGGTGCTCACACTGGGTCCAAACTGGCTTCTGCCAGCCTCCTGCCCTTGCCCCCGCTGTACTTTTAATTACTGGTGAGATTTTCTGTGTTTTTCCACCTGCCACTGTTTCCTGTTATTGCAGAGCTGTGTTGATATTTTTGTTTTATCGACTTTCTGTCCGGTCCAATGTTTAGATGTTGGTGCAGGTTCTTTTCACTGCTGCTATCTCTGATGAGTTACGTGCTGTGTTTCAAAGATAGTTAAAGCCAGAGAATATATATTTTAAAGTGTGGTTTAGGTCAGGGAAGTGACAAGGTAGAAATAACTCCATCCTTATTGCAGAATGGTGCCCTAGTGTATTTTCGAGACGTTTGATTATTTTGACAAATACAAGTCTTTATGCTTCTTTCTCCCTGCAGACCTTGTAGAACTATGGAAGAGTGGCCTGCAGTCTTTTCTGCCTAGAGCATCTGCTACTTTAACTCATTGGCACAGTCCTGAATATGCAATTCTCAGTCTTTATTACCTGTGCTGCTGTTACAGACAGGAGAAATGTAGCATGATTTTTCCAATCTCAGAATAAGACTTCTGGACCGTCAGGGGAGAAAAAGCCCATCACTGAGTTGTAAACTGAGCAATAACCGAATAAATGCTGGCTTTCTACTCTCCCTTCTTTATAAACCGATTGCTCCGGTGGTGGGCCAGGTGATGCTCGGAGGGTTCAGCACGGGCCACGTAAGTAGATAAGGGTAAGAGCTGCATCTTTATCAGAGCAGTGCATAAAATATACAGCTCCATCTGTTATCTCCCCACTCCTGTCACAGAGGCTGGCATTTCTGCACCTGTGCAGTCTCGTGCTTCTGGAGAATGAGCACCCACGTCCAGCAGTTATACCAACAGGAAGCAGAGCAGGAGGCAACGCTGTGCTCTTTTTTCACTCCTGCTACATACTGATCAGGCAGGCTGAGGCTTAGCTGCTGCCTTGCTCATTAGAGATGGAGCTGAAATGTAAAATCTCAATTTCAGCCTGCATTTCAAGCCCCAGGAATTTGAGACTCCCCTGATTAAGGGTTATGTTTCAGATCCTTGCGCAGCCATGGAACAGCTGTGACATCAGAGTGGCTTCTGGGTCTGCAGCGTGGTGTGACCCTTCTGGCCCGTCTGTGAGCAGGGAGGCATTCTCCTATTGGCAGCAAACTTGGGTCCAAAACTCCCTAAAACTAATCACAAACACTCATTTAGCACATCTCTGGTAACAGAAGTTTTGTGCCTCTTTCTACTGATTTAGCAAGCTGCTTCTGAAAATGTTGCAGGGGCTGGGGGAAAGGCAGGGCTGTGAATCCTACTGTGGATCGAGCCAACTCAACACTGTAAGTGCAAACTAGGGCAAGATGCTGCGAAGCGGGTATGGAGAGGAGCTGTTTGTTTTATTTTTACTCACCACGTTACCCCCAAACTCTGAACTCTGAAACTGGTTGGCAGCTCGTTCATCAGCATTTGGAGATGCACAGACAGGATCTGTGCCTCTTGCACCATCTTAGGAAGCCCTTGCTAGAGCTGGTGGGGATTGGGTTTTTGTTCTCGTGAACAGTCTCAATATAGATCAAATGAGTTTTCATTTACATTTTCTTTCCTGTGGTTTTCTTTTTCAAAAGGTATGGGGAAAGGGAGATTTTGTTTAAAAAAAAAAAAGTAGCTTTAAAGTTTTGTTTGGGCCGAGGCTTAGTGCTTTGCTGTATTAAGATACAAACTAGTAATGAAAGCTCCTGTGCAAATTTACTATCTGCCTTGTACAGATGGACACCGCTCTCTTGACACCCTTTCATTTATGTAGTTGTGAATATAAATCTACTTCAGAGGATTAAAGAAACACGTTCCATCAAGCTGAGATGCGTGCTTGTTATTTAATATATAGGTAGTCCCTTCAGGACACTGACTGTGTCCTGGTGGAGGGATTTGGAAATCTTTTTCTGGAAGGAGATGTCCAGGTCTCAGCATTCGGATGACACTTGGTCCTCTGCAGTTGGTAGTGCTGCCTCTGGGAAATGGCCTGACTGAAGCTGTATTCAGAGAACAAACTTATGAAAGGGGAAAGATCAAAACAGAGGCCAGCATTTTCTAAAGAAGCCTCTGATCTGGGTGCTTGTTTTGCCACGACCATTAATAGCCTGTACATCTGCTGCTCACATCAGATCCTTTGCTTATTAGGAAGTGCTGGATATTTGGAGAAATTAAACCCTTAGTATTTTGTTGCCTACACTCAAAAGCTGTTTTTTTTTTTTAACAGGAATAAGCTTGCAGTTATGATGATAGCATTACAAATTAGTTCATTGGAAAATGAAGACTTACCTGCATTTAATGACAGGCAGTTGTGTGCACTACCCCTGCTATGGGCTTTTCCCACTGTTGTATCTTTTCCAGATGAGTGATTCCAAACTAAAGTGTTAAAGAAATAACAGACCTTCCTGGAGTATTACTTAGGATCTTCATAAAACAGGGAAGATTTGGAGCTGTTTTTATTTATATGTATATGTACACATATATGTTTTTCCAGGGAAGTTATTCTGTTTAAAGGTATTTCTATGGCATCCATTGTACAGTGATTTTGACAGCAAGCAGAGACCCTCCTGCAGTGTGCAGTGGAAAAAAGACTGTAGTTTTTGAAGGAACTTTCTATGTTGTGTTAAGCTTTACTAATGAAGACAAAATGGGACGAGTTTCACTCATATTATTCAGTAATATTAAAAGCAAGGAGGAATCGAAGGAAATCGAAGGAAAGGGAAATGACATTACAGATTTGATTCTGACACTGCTGTTAGCTGGCATGTTTTTACTGATGTTTGCATAGGGAGTCCTTGTCGATTTAGTACCTTTTGGTACAAGATGAAAGTTAATTTAACAGCAAAACAAAACTAACCTGAGATAAATTTGATGCCATTTAATTTGTGAGTGTTTTGACAGTTTCTGAAAACCCCAGTCAGAGTCCAAGACCACCTCAGATCAGGCTTTCTACACCTTTAATAGAGAAGCAGTCCTTAACTCAAAAGAGTTTGCAGTCAAAGTGTAAGAAGAGAGACAACTGACAAAAGTGACAAACAGATGGGAGGGTGTACAAAGAAACAGCAAGACAATTAAGATTAGCATAATAAGCAATGCACTGAGGTTATTGTAACGCTCAGTAATTACACCCAAGTAAGAAACTGATGGGTGACGAATTTTATTTTCTGCTTGAAAGTGATTGAGTTGTTTCCTGCTGTTCTCTGCTATCTGTGTGCAGGAGTGTGTGTGCTTATTTTCAAAGCCCCTTCCTGGTTGTGGGAACTTCAGTGCTCAGGCATTAATCTTCAGGCTGCCAGATACCCAGTCTGATGGAAGCTGTATCCAGAGCCACGGGTGCTGTCAGCTCGTGGAAACCAGCTCCCGGGATGACTTCAGACATTCTTTTGAGTCTTATGTCTTCAGTCTCTGCACATATTGCCTACTTGCAAGCCAATAATTGTGAACATACAGAGTCTATTACTACAGGGAGGTGAGGAAAATACCTAGAGTGATCCAGAGATAAATGCTACATCCTGTGAGTTCTCTCTTTTCTTGGTCACCTTTTGGTGGTGTGATCTGTGAGGAGCGATGTTGTGCTCAGGAGGCAGCAGATCCAGGAGTGGAAAGAAGTCCTGTAAATGCAACCAGGCACGTGAGCTGCTGCAGTCAAAACGTGCTCTTTACTCCACAGACAGCAGAACAGATGGCACTGAAGTTTATAAAATCAGGTAATAGGCTCTGGTGGAGAGAAGTAACTTATACGTGTTGGTCAGCTCCAACTCGGAAAGCCCCTGTGTGACTACATGAGTAACCAGAGCAGGTTCTCCCTGTGCTAACAAGCTGAAGGTCTGTCATCGTTTCTTAAAGGGATCATAAAATACATACTAATAACAAACTAAGAGGGCACATTTTTAGGGGGAGAATGAAAAGTACATTGAGATTCCCATCGATCTTTCCGGCTGTGGCATGAGTTCCCTTATGTCTATACATTGTGCTGCATACCTGGCAAGGCATGGCGCCAGAAATCCCAAGGTCCTGTGTTCAGGCTGTAAGTTGACCTTACCGCCTGTGACGCAAGGTGGACCTGCACTAGATTAGAGTCTCTGAAGACCTGCTCTGCAGTTTCCTTGGCTATGCCAAATGGGCAGGTTGTAGCTATGCACTGAAGGAATGCTTTTTGAAAGAGAGAAGGCTGTTATCCTCTCTATTTTTGGTTGTGTTTTTATACAGCTTGCTAATGAGTCCCAGCTTGTGCAGTTGTTATAACAGAGACCTGCACAGTTGGAACCTCTTGTCAGCTGCTAAGCTTCTGCTCTTCACAAAAAGGAACATTTTCAAAAGTTCAGCAAAGTCTTGGAGACAACAGGGGTTCTCTAATGAAGCTCCATTGTCTGCAAGGTGTGAGTGATTTTCTCTTCTCTAGCAGGAGGCTCTGTCTTGGCTCCTTGTAGCTGACAGCCTCCTTACCAACTCCCTGCAGACTGGAGAGGACGGAGTGTTACGAGTGGAACACAGCACAGAAACTTCATAGGACAGTCATTTGAGTATATCTCTCGTGCAAAAAGCACATCTGAGGCATACCAGAGATTTTCTTTCTCATTTGCTGCCTTGCGAATGTCTATTTTATCTGTTTTCTTTTAGTACACAGCTTAGGCATGGTTTGTGCATGTAATAGATAAATTCAGGAGATTTCACTTGGGAAGTGAGTGTCGGGATGCAGTGAGGCCCAGCTGCTCCCCGAGAGATGGGGGTCCAGGAGCCACGCACAGTGACACAGCCAGCGGGGCAGGCGATGGCAGGCAGGGTCAGCTGAGAGTCCGGATCGTTAGACATGGTCGTGGTAACAATTTGGTCCAAGTCAAGCTGAGAACTCAGGTCAGGGTCAGCACCACTTCTAGCAACGCCAGGTGGGTACGAGGTCAAACTGGGAAGTCAGTGGGCAGAGCGGGCTCTGGTGCAGGGGGTCCATGGCCAGGTGCGGGCAGGGCTGGGGCTGGAGGCAGGCACATCGCTACAACAGCGGAGGGCTGAGCTTAGGTAGAGCCCTTGGGCCCCTGGGCAGAGGCCCCAGGGGAGTCGGGTACTTAGGCTTGCTGATGCACTCAGGGCCTTGGTCTGAACTTGCGCTGCAGCTTTTTGTGTTAGAAAAGCTGAGTTTTGCACTCTCTTTGCATCACTGTCTGGGAGAAGAAAAGTTCAAAAAAAATTGGCATGTCTTTGCGGTTGGTGCAAACTCTAGGGTGGTGTAGGTGAGAGGAAGATGTCCCTCTCAGAGCGGGGGATGCTGGGGAGGGGATTATTCCCTTTGTGTAAAAGGCTACAGCCTGTGGACTGGCCGCAAATCAGGGAATTGGAAGAGCCCTTCTGTCTGAGAGGGACCTCACATCGTCAGTTCGAAATTGGGAGAACTGCTGCTTCTTTCATAGGAACAAAACCCAACAAACAACAAACCACCTTCCAGTCTCATCTCTTGCAACAGCTAGGGTAGTGGGACTGACAGACTTCCAGGACCAGAGGCAGTGGGCACAAATGGGAACACAGGAGGTTCCCTCTGAACACCAGGCAGCACTTCTGTGCTGTGCGGGTGATGGAGCACTGGCACAGGCTGCCCAGAGGCGTTCTGGGGTCTCCTCCTTGGAGATCTTCAGAAGCCACCTGGAGATGGGCCTGGGCACCCTGCTCTGGGTGTCCCTGCTTGCGCAGGGGTTGGACCAGATGGACCTGGAGGTCCCTTCCCACCTCAACCATCCTGTGGTTCTGTGAGCTCTTGCCCAGCCTCTCGGGCTGTGGGGCTTGAGGCCAGCTTTGGAGTAGCATCACACGCTGCTGCAGCGTCAGGCTGCTGTACCTCCGTTCCCATTCATCCTTCCCTCAAACGCAGGAGTAGTTCGGGCTTGGCGCTAGCAGCCAAAGCAGCCTTTCTGTGGTTTGCTCCAGGGGGAGGTTGGTAGGCTGAATAGAAGTGTGTGCTGCTTGGTCGGGGATCCCCAGTAGTTTCTTGCCACTTTAGATGCTGGTGACTGTTTTGGCTGGCTATGAAGGCTGATCGCTTTAGCTTGAATTTTTTTCAGTATTCCCTACCAATCTCTAAGAAGGAAAAACATGCACTCCAGATAAGTGGTGTGTGGCAGAGATAAATCAGCTATAAATTGCTTGATTTCCTTTCAGAGAGTAGCTGCTTTTGCATAATTTTTTCTAGGCATCTTGGAGGGGCAGGAGGAGCATGGAGGCAAGGACTGCGCTGTTTCTGCAGCACAGAGATGTATTGCCCTTTTTAAAAACTGAAATGCTGACTTGCATTTTGTTGTGCATTGCTTAGGAGCTGTCTACAGGGGTTTTACAAGCCCAAGATGGAGGGAAGCAAACTGCAGGCAGACGGATGACCTTGAAAGAGTCAGTCAGCAGCAACTTCCTTCGTGCCACCTACAAGTGGTGGGACTGCAGTCTGTACTCTTCATTCTTAAAAACGTTACTCTTTCAGAGGTCTCCAACAAATCTCCTTTGCCTTCAGTGTTTTTCTGGATGTGATCATTTTTTTTGGATGTGATTCAAGGAGCAGTGGGCAAATAGAGGGGCTTAGGGAAAAGCAGTAGCCCATTGCCTGTGAGCCTCTGGTCTTTAGTGCTTTTACTGAATCTGTCCACAGGGTTATGAAGGCAAATAACTTTTTTTTTTTTGGTTTAGAGACTTGTCAGCTAGAAATGTGACCTGAACCAATAGTTCATTTCACACAGTAGGTACTGCACAGCAGTTGGTGTGCTAACTATGTGGCAGCTGAAAACAGAGAGTAACCCTCCATCTGCCAAGAATTCGAGGAAGGGGGCAGGGAACCCAAGGTGGGAGCATCTGCTGACATCTGATGTGGAGAAGGAAGCTGGGAGAGAACCATGGGTGGATCTGAAAGATATTTTCTTGTGTTTTCGAGACCTTTTTTTTTGTTAAAAGGGAAGTGCGCAGTGAAGTCTACCTTGCATTAGCGCTAACGATGACTAATGTTAGGCAGTGCAGTCGTGCTGCAGCTACATTCACAGACTGGGTCGTGTTAGCCATAAGAATCTCTATTCCAAGTCTAATTAGGTATTCATTGGGAATAAAGAACTAAAACCCCTTCCTTTTCCATAGCTACAATATCAAATAAAATGTCAATTGAAGAGGGATGATCTTGAATAAGAACTGTACTTACACCTTCCCTATTCCCAGGGCCTTGAGATCATTCTGGTCTGAGTAATTCTGCTGAGGTCTACTGCTTTTATCATGAGTTAATGCTTTTAAATGGTTAACCACTGCGTGCCTGTTGGGCTTGAATTGACAGATTCAGGACGGCAGACAAGCTCTCTGCGTCTTTGCAGACCATCGTGGGAAGAGCATGCCTCTGTGAACCAAAGAGGAATTAGCGCTTTCTTCTTTCGTTGTATTGCCTGAGAAGAAAATCCCGAGGGAGTACCTTTTAATTTACCTTGTCAGTAAGGCAGTAGAAGTTCTTGGGATATGTCTGGGTGTCCTGAAATGGAAAGGGTTAGACAGTAATGTTCTTTCAGTTTCTAAACCACAAGGTTATGGTAAAATTATTTGTACAGAACAGAGTTTGAGTGGTTTCAGAAAGAGGAGTTACTCGGCTTTGCAAAGTGCAAGACATCCTGTACCTTTGGAAAGCTACAGTGATACAGAATCTAGTAGGCTAAATCTCTGCCCTTTTGAAAAGGAACGCTAGAGTTTATCGGTAGAAATACAATGTCTTTTAGGAGAGGTTCTTTAATGCTTCAGAGGCATCCCAAACCACGTTTTAGATACCAGCTGCTGTGTGTGGCTTTTCCTGCTTTATAGTGCGTGTCGTTTGAATTGGATGCTGAATCTTTGGCTAGATGTATGGGAATGTTTTTCTGCCTTTTACACAGCAGCAATATTGCTGTCCCCAGGGAAAATAACTCTCCCTTCAAACATTTGCTACTGAGAAGGATGCTTGAGGTGCTTAACACCTCATATTTGGGAATGGTGGTTGTGTTGCTGGAGCTCCGCTATTTTCTTTGGAGCACAGAACCATCTTTTAGAAGGAAAAGAAAAAAGAAAAGCTGTAGCTGTGACCAATTCTGGTGGCAAAGCCTGAGAGATGAAAATTGTGTGCTCCTCTCAAAGGTGTGCCAAAGGGAAGAGCTTCCTCCCAGAGGCATCTTGCAAAACCTGAAGATGGTCCAAGGGAGACCCCTTAACAAGAAGTGCAGAATTCTGCTCTTGCAGCAGAGTAACCCCATGTATCTGTGGAGGCTGGGAGCCACGTGGCTAAGCAGCAATCCTGCTGCGAGGGCCCTGCAAGTTATGGGGGACGTCAAGCTGAGTGTGAGCCAGCTGTGTGTTCTCATTGTGAATAAGGAATTACATGCTGGGCTACATCTAGAGGAGTGTGGCTAGCAGGTTGAAGGAAATTATTATCCCCCTTTATTTAGGATTGGCGGGGCTTTGCCTGGTGTGCTGGCTTTGGGTCATCATCCCACCTTCATGAAGGATGTCAAGAAAGTGAAGCAGGTCTGGCAAAGACCTGCTGAGATGGCTAGGGGCTGGGAGCACACGTAAGGGCGGTTTGAGAGAAATGGGTTTGTGTGCTCTGATGAGTGGAAGCAAACGCGCCGTCTGAAACCAACCAACGACTGCTTGAAGGGAGTGACAAAGATGACAGAACCAAACCCTCCCTGGCCCCCCCCTAGTGCAGAGAACCACGGTGCAGCGGGAGCAGCATCGCTGGAGCCACGAGCTTGGCGTGGTGCAGGAGCACTGAACTGTTGAGGCTGGTCACTGGCTCCGTCTGTATCGGGGTGAAGGCGCATGGTTCTCTCTTGGTGTTTCCCCCCGTTTATTTGACACAAGCCAAGGTTGTTGCTTTCTCTGGGTGAGACATTATTAAAAACCACTCAGCTAAAAATAGGTGGTAGTGAACCAAGAGTCCCTTGGTTCATCTGAGAGCATGCCCTGCTTCTGCTTCATGCCATCAACTGTCTTTTCTCTTTTAATTACATCTTTTTCTTTCAACCCCCCCTCTCCGTGCATTTCATTTCCATACCACAGGGCTGAGTTTCTTCAGAGCTTTTAGAAGTAAGGACTTATTAGCTGATACATAGGAATTTCTAGTGGTCACGATAAACTGCGATTTGTATGATTCACTCTCTAAAGTTTTCTGGGATTTTTAGTGCTTCTTGAAACTTCCAAGAACTGTCTGGTTCAAGAACAGAATTAACAGAACCCCTTGCCTTGCTTTAGTACAGTCATGCTCAAGTATTTAATGGTGCTTGTGGCCAGCAATTTCAGCTGAAGCAAAATGTATAGTTGTCAGTTGGTTAGACTACTAATGTACTGTAAGAAAAAGTGTATCTTTAGCAAAAATAAATAGGGCCATATTCTCAGCTTGGTTAAACTGCCATAGCTCAGTTGCTTTCAATGAGATCATGATGGTAAAAATTGTATCTTCCTTTTTGATCTTTTTAATTCTGTATTGCATTTTGGATGGCACTGGGAAAAAAAAAACATATAAATGTTATAAAATATCTGCATTATACTGGAATATTTGGTTGAGCACTTCAGACAAGACAGCTTGCTGCATTGTTATTGGTCAGTCATTAAAAATTCTTGAAAGGTAGGCAAGTGCTAATATGTGGAAGCTTGGTATGACTTATGTCTGTTGTCTTCCATAAAGTTTTCCTATTTTCTTAATTAGTTATAGTTTTCTAAACAAATTATAAGTGTATCTGGAAGAATATAATTTGGAAGCTCCATTAATTATGTGGCAGAACAGATAAGGGAGACAGAAGCTGTGAGGTCCCCTGAATAATAACGAAGATAAAGCAATGTTATATAAAAACCTGGAAAGCTGAATAAGAATGAGAATGAAATTTATCATGGAAGAGCTCAAGTGAATATGTCTGATAAAATAGTTTGCACTGATGTTTGACGGAAACAAGTAGTTTGAAAAGTGGTAAATAGTAAGTATCAGACTACACATCTGCAGTGTGATACGACAATAGAAAGCACAGGCAGGAGGGCAGGCTGGTCTTACTTGATAGAATTGTGTCCCATAACAGAGGTGACAACTTCTTCTTTACCTACCTTTCAAATAAGATGCATTGATCTATCCAGTCTGGTTCTGGATCCTTTGATACCATTAGGGGGAGTTCAGATAGCACATGTAAAATTATGGGAGGGGCATGAAGGGTAAGAAGAAAATCATGGTGGTAATTATGGGCAGCGTGGTTTAAGAATCTGGCAGAATATAGTGGAGGAAAAGAAGTATGACAACATAGAGGGTAAAATTAGAGAAGGAGGAAAGGAAATGTTCAACAGTAAATGAATGAGCTTTAGAAAGGACAAATCAGTAAGGGAAAAATCTCCCTTTCATCTGTGGAAGCTGTCTTTGCTGTGCCACCACTGTAACATGAAGCTGAATGACTGGATGTTAAAGTGTACCTAACAATTCTGCAGTGGCTGAGAAGTCACTTAGGGTGAATTAAATAGCTTGCACAAAGTGAGTTCAGCAGTAAAGTTCAAAATGACAGCAGTAGTCAGGCCTCGAAGAAGAGTAAACAAATCCAAGATGTGTACCTTGCTATCTATATATAAGAATTAGTTCTGAGTTGAGTCTTTGTTTCTGACTTTGACTTGAGGGCACTGGGTCTTGCCTTTTCATGAAGAAGCAAAAATAATTGCAGATCATTTGCCGCTCGGGAACACTGTGACCTACCTTCTATAGATCTGGCAACTTGAAACAACTCCCCACTCATTACGTACATTTTAGTGCTTGCTTAGTCTGAGAACAGTCCTTGGTCTCCAAAAGGTCCCAAGAGGTACTTGCTGCTACATTGAAAATAACATGTTAGCACTTACGTTTATCCTAAGCTACGATGAATTTTCATGCACTGGAAAACATCTGGGAGGTTTAACTCTATTAAAAGCAGAAATACTTTTTAATAAAAACAGAAGATGTGGTACGGCTTTGTTTCAGATAAAGTCTCCCTTTCACATTCTCTAGTTAGTGTTTTGCTCAGAATGAACGTGGAAGGAGCTAACAGAATTTACCGCTTATGTTTTACAGTCTCTACATTCACATTTTCAGTCTACAATATTCAGCCTGAGGTTTTTTGTTTTGTTTTGTTTTGTTTTTAGTACACATACAAGATTCAGAATCCCACATTTTTTGCTTTGTCAGAGAAAAAGCGTATACAAGAGGTTTGAAGGTTATAGTTGTAATTCATGCACTATATATAACTTTCTCAGATGTTGGACTTGGTTCCACCTATGAGGTCTTCAGATTTTTGTGTGTTGTTATTTTGGATTTGTCCATCCAGTTTTTGAAAATGTTTTTGTTATGTTCAGTACCAGCAGATTTCGTAGTCTTTCCTATTCAGGGACCAAATCTGGGTCCAACTGAAATCTATGCCTGTCATTGAATGATTACAGCAGAATCAAACTGAAAGAATGGAGGCAACCTCAGGGCCTGCATAAACGCAAATGACAGCTGCGTTCACCTACTGCAGTAATTGCATTGCCAGTGTGAAGATGAATGAGGAAGTGCTCTCAGCTACCCTGTGCTGTTGAAAGCAATACAAGATAATCAATAGCAGAATCACAGAATAATTTGGGTTGGGAATGATCTCTAGTGGTTATCTAGGCCAACTGAAAGCAGGTCTCACTGTGTCAGGCCATTCATGTGCTTGTCCAGTCAAGTTTTGAGTATCTCCAAGGATGGGAATTCCTCAGCCTCTCTGTGGACCTCTTCCAGTAGTTGACCACCCTTGATCACATTCAGTTCTGTTTCTATTCAGTAAATACACGACTACAAAAAGAGTGATGCAACAGAAAAGCTTGGTCTGAGGCACCTGAAAGCCTAATGAGTACAGAATGACTTTTCTTGCTCTCATTATTGCCTGTTATAAACAAGTAGTAACAAGCAGGCTACGAAATGTCACAATATTCTCAATATCTTCAGTAATTCATTGCTGCAAAATGCTCTTTTTCTTCCATCGTTTAATTAGATGGAAGAGTCAAGAAAAGGACTTGGATGATCTTTACAGTCAACATGTTCTTTTCTACAAAATCACGTATGTGGTTAAAAGAGGGGGAGAAAGCTCTTGCAGTTTATACTGATAAGATAGAGTCAGCAGAAGCAGAATATTCTCTTCTTCGCCCTAGAAGAACCTTCCCTATGATCATGGGCAAATCACTTAACTTTTGATGTCAGCTTTTTCGTGGATGATGTGCTGCTTGGAGTTCCTCTGAAGTAATTGTTCACGGTTTCACATCTATTAAGGTCAAAAATGAACAGTGGATCATCTAATCTGACCTCCTGTATATCCGACCTTGAAGAATTTCACCAAAATATTCTGGCTTTGAGCTTGTGTTTCTGTAAATTGCCTGCAAAGTGCCTTTAGGCAACATGGTGGTAGGCCTTCTAGGCATCTCACATTTTCAGTTCCTCAGTGCCAGACAGGAACAGGGGACACCTGATTAAAATGTTTGTGTCTGTCCCTTTCAACAGCTCACACTCCTCTTCCGTTGGAAAGTTTTGGGCAAATCCTGAGATCTCTGGATCTCCCTTGTATCTCCGCCTTACGAAATGACCTGCTTTCTTTTCACACAAAATAAATGTGCATACAAAGCTGTTCAGTTGCGTTACCTGTTCAAACTGTGTATTTAGCTTGTGGAGTTTATTGGCATTTTGATCTGATGTACAGCGACCAACTCAACTTGTTGGTGAGCAGCTTTTCATCTGAACTGTCAATAAGCCTGCGTTATCGTGGAGGAGGATCTGCTGTAGATTTTGTGTGTGATCCTATGCACCATAGTCAATGTTCCCAGTAAATGGAGACCAGAAACCCACAAGCAGAACTGAGAGATGGAAAAACTGATAATGAAACCTTATCAATACTGGAAGATAACCTTTAGTGGCCAGGTTTCTTGCTGGCTGATGGGAGGGGAAAAATGAATGATGTGAATAGAAAAAATGAAGAATCTTTAATTAAAGCCAATAACAAAACCAAGCAAAAATCCTTGAGCTGTTATCTCTGATTTCTATTGAAGATGTGCTTTCTCTTTATTGTGTTTCTAGGATTTCCCTACTGCCCTTGCCCTTCTGCCAGACATTTTTTTTCCTGAGATTTGCATTTAGAATTAAATTTTGCTTCCTTCTCCCATGTGCATGCAGGAAAGAAAAATATTTTTATTGCTATAGTTGATGATGTCTGCTCATCAGCAGGATGTGAAAGGCCTTGCATATTTGGTTTGCTATTTTTGCTTCCCCTGGTGCCTTTTCTCTGCTAATGTCAGACTCTCAGATGCAGAGCGGGCTGGTGGAAGAGAGGCTGCTTGAGGGAATTGTGATATGGAGGGGGGCTGAATTCTGCAGGCTAAAAACTGTCCTGCAACCCAGCGAACTGAAACCCCAAGTCATTTCCAGTCCTGGAGTCCCTTACGTCCCCTGCTGCCAAGGGTCTGGAGGAGGTGGTATGCCTGATAAAACCAAACGTGCTCTCCAACTCATAAAAGTTTTTGAAATTGTATTTCTGTTACGGCAAATAGCTGTGCAGAAGGTGCGTTGCCATACTTTTTGGGCTGTATTGCTTCTTGTGTCAGAATCCGAGGTGCTGAATACAAAGAAGTTCTTCTTTTTACCCTTTTTATTCTTACTGGATCAATGCAGCAAAATGACAGCATTCTCCTCCTGGAATTTTTGTGCGGTACTTACCATATTTGCTATTTTTTGCAAAAACCCAATTGTTCCATTCATGTTAATGCTTCAGAATATTACTTTTTATTTTTGTGTGCGCACACTTCATTTCTCCAGAGAAAAGGTGTCACTCAAATGTCATGCTTCCCAGAGACACTCAAAAGTTCCGGAAGATTCAGGCTCCTAAAATTTAACAAAAGAAATGCATCCTGCATTTTAATTTAGCTATGCAGTTTTAGGAGTTTGATTATTGATTTGCATATGCATCAGCTCAGCAGTATTAAACTGAGTAGGATTGTAGTCCTTTTGTATCTACAACAGGCTGTTTTAAGAAATAGTGAGCTGACTCAGCCTCAGGAAACTCTAAATCAGAAGGAAGCACGGCAGGTAGTGGGGTTGGCCAGGGATCGTTTGGGGCGTAGCGAGAAGTTGTCAGGCCTCTCTTGTTATTACTTTGGGTGAGCTACATGACCGATAATGTAAAGTATGATTGGAAGGTGCTATTCCTTCTTAAACCGTAGAAGAGAAAATGCCTGTCTTTTGGGAAAGATTGCAAACTGCTCTTTCAAATAAGAGAAGTTGAGACAAGCCTGCCAGTTTTGCACAGTCGTATTTCATGATGCAGTAGCATTTTAAGGCTAAAAAATCCCCATAGTCAGAGTTTGGTGATCAGTTCCTTCTTCACCTGTAACCTTTCTCAGCCCTGGTGACGGTTACAGTTGGGAGACAAGAAATTAAAGGAAGACCTTACATGACACAGAGTTTAAGCATATGTGTTTTAAGTAGGGGACTGCATTGCAGCTGGGTCTGAAGTCAAGTGATGAGGTGTTTTGCTGGGTATGTGCTTCCTAGCTGGTTTTATGTTTCTCTAGCCATCTTAGATAAAATAATTGTTCTTGGCCTGCTTCTTTTCTTCCGCCATGTGATCTCTAACTTAGACTGAACTGTATCTGAGCTGTGTTTGATCTCTACTGCAGTGGTTAGGATCCCAGAAAGTCATTACAACAAATTAATCTCTTGGATTACCCACATGCCTTGTTGCTTTTGTCCTGCCTTGACTAACCAGTTTTGACAAGTAAATTATCAGGTCAATAGCCCTTGTAAGATGGGGCTGAGAGAAAGCTGGAAGCAGCTTCAAAGCACAAATGGTATATTGTCACAAGAAACATAGCAGATCTTCAGGGATGTTGAACCCAATTATCCATATCCTCCTTGGATAATGCCAAGCTGTTTCAAGCTAATTACCCGGAGTTTAGACCAATCTGGATATGAATTTCATCTAGTTCTAACGAACTTTTATTCTTCGGCTTTGCTCATCTCAGCTGCAGTGAGTTTCACTTTTGAGTTAGTGTTGTTTTTGTTTTAATTACATGGCAGCAGACTAATTGGATGGCTTGGGACTAGGTGCTTAATAACTTGATATTGCATTTTATTAGTGCTGTCATTTCATATTAGAGGATGAAAGAAAGTTATTACTAACTATGCAGGTTTTGGAGCTTATTCTTCCAGGAGAAGCAACTTGGATTTTTCTACCTCTCGGTTCAGTCTCCTTTCTCTCAGTGACTGATAGAGCTCTTAGTAGGGTCTATAAAAAGATTCCCATTGATTTGAACGAAGCTTTTATAGAGATGCTGATTTAGGTCTCAATTTAGAAAAGTACTTCAGCATGTGATTAAATAAGTTTCCCTATCAACAGAACTTAAGTACATGTTCAAAAAAAGTACTGAAGCATGAATCGAGACTTAAAAAAGGTAATTTATTCAGAAACACTTACCTTCCATTCACCAGAAAAAAATACTAAATCATTTTAAGGGAGGGCTAACCTTCTAGTATTCACCTTTCTCTTTTAGTTTTGACCTTATACTCAGTCTTATCTTTCCCATTCTTGCTTTGGCTAATTAAGGAGAAACCTCAGAAGCTCGTTTCCGGTTTGTCTGCTGCCTCATTCACCCACAGGGTGTATTTTTCAAGTGTGCCTCTGTTCACCTTTACTTTTTGTACTTCAGCTGAATGACATTTGGTCTATGTAAACTGAATGGGAGCATTACTATTTAATTCACAGGGGTTGAGATTTTTACCTGCCGACTTCAGAGAGATGGCTTGTGTGATACGGCTTGCTGTGAGATCAGGATCAGGTCTTTGGGGTACTGTGCCTCCATCGGGGCGCTCACTCTTGTGTTCAGCAAAGCATCGGCAGCAAAGCTTTTCTGTAAGAAGCACCAGGGAAGTCAGTGGATCTGTTCACCTCCATTAAATTTAACAGACACAAGTGTTTTCAGTGGTGATGCTGTCTTTACAGAATGGGACTGTACTCAGTGCCTGATTTCAGCATCTCCCAGATTGTTGTGTGTCTTCTCATGACGCTCCAGTGTTCACTGCCTCTGGTAAGGTGCACAGTTGCATACCTGACTGTTCCACTTGCTACTTCAGCATCTCTGTGGAAAGTGCAGATGGTCCCAGGGAGAGAAGCAATGAAGAAAACAGTGGCACACCAGTACTCTCTCATCTTTGTTCCTTTAAACCTTTGGTGGAACTTTTAAGGTTTTTATGGAAGTCATTATATTAAAACCCGTTTATTTAAGTTTTGGAATCACTGTCTGCGTTACTGGGAGTCACTAAGATATTGCTGGGGGAAAGATTTTTTTAAAATTGCTCTGCTGCTTTGCTTTCTGGACTTTTCTTAGTCTGAGATGATAAAACTAGTGGGTCAGTTACGATTTTTGTCTCTGACTAGACTGGCACAGTGCAGTTCATTTGGAGTTCTGGAAATAGGCCATGCACTTTTAAAAAAACTCTTGTCTCCTGTGGAGGAAAGATATTAATGTTTCTATTCATATGAACTTTAATGTCATTTTTCTCAAGTTCCAGCCTGTAGCTTACAACTTACAATACGTGTTGAGGCCTGGAGATAAGGCAAGTACAACTTTAGGTCCTTTTATACCTCCCTGCTTGATGTAATTTGCATTTCAACAAGGCTGGTCACAAGCTTACTGTGTAGGTTCTTTAACTTATGATGATGAACAAAGACTGAACTTGTCTGGGGAGTCAAACATTCCAGTCTCTCTACCTAGAAAATTATGAGACTTTAAACACAGATCTGAACACTTTTATTCCCATCTTATGTTGTTAAGTCTTCAAACTTGTATTTTCTAGCCAGTCTTTGAAATCACAACTGCAAGTGATTTTTGTTGTTAGCTGAGACTCTGCTGTTATCCCTGGCTCCAGGAGCTGGAACTGTAAGGAAAACACTAAACAGAACAAAGCTTGGGGTAAGCATTGCAGATGTTAATAATGCTGATGAGCTGCAAGTGCTTGTTTTATAAGTCATTAGAAGCACCAGGGGGAGTTTGTGTTGTTACACAGATAGTGCCATGCAGCCCTATGTCATCTGTGGATCCCTCTACATATGAGTTACTTTCTTGTAACTGCCTATGTTGCTGTTATGTTGCTTTCTGTTAATGATGTTGTCTGTACCTAAGAGAGAATCTGAACCTGTATTTCCAAACCTACTTGAAATTGTTGTTGCTTGGATGCAATGACTTAATGGGGAATGTGAATAAGGGTCTGGAATACTGTTTGTTCATTGACCCCTGCCTTTCCATGTTCAGATGCTGTTAAAATAAGAAGCAATTCCATATGGTGACCCAGAGCTGTGACTGGATAGCAGAGATGGTTATTTAAGTGTCCTCTTAAAAATAAAGAAAAAAAAGAAATCCACACGGGCATAAACAAACTAGTGTAAATGAGATAAAATGGTGCACTGCAGGGTTATTTCAAATAGGAGGAAATATGAAAGACTGAAGTGTAATAATACATCAGCAGAATGGTCTGTTAGAGATTCTTGGCAGGTAATGAACTGAACAGGGTGCAAATAAATCTGTTTTAGATAGTAATCAATAGATTATTGTGCGGGGTGTAGAACAAATTTACTATTTGGATCACACATGGTGATTCTGCACTATGTACCCATTACTCCTTAGAAAACTTTCTGCAAATGCCTACTTCAAGGTGAAACCACAAGAGATCTGAATGCAGATGCGGATTGCTGTCACAGCCAACATTCAGCTAGAAATACAAACCTTTTGTAAAAGGGGCTTTTTATCAGAGTCCCCTCAGCTGTAGCTGATGTTAAGAAATCCTTGCTTTTTGAAGTGGCCCCAGTTGTTTAACATTTTTCCCAACCCCTTTAGAGTAGCAGCATTGAAAATTTGTTTTTGAAGGAGCTGAGATCTGTGAACTGATGTGAAAACGCTCCTGTTGTTGCTCTCAGCTTGCCAGACGGTGCCCGTATACCAGGTGGGTTTCCAGGAGGGCTGAGAGGCCATGCTCGTGCTGTTTAACCTGAGTTAGACCTCAGCAATCAGCAGAAATGTGAAAATGTGAGCTCGTTTCACTGTTTTGTTTCTGTAGGTGAGGTCTTCTCGAGGAGGTGGGAGGGAGTGTAATCCGTGAGAGAGCTTGGTTAGTATTCACATATACCAGCTATATGGCTGCTCAGTAAGGATGAAGGAGGAATTAGATAGAAGATAACTAATTAAAGTGATGGATGAAATTCTGTATTCAGCAAAGCACAGGAAATCCATAACAGTCAAATATTGAGTCCTAGTTTTAATTTTCTGAGTCCCTAGGCCAGTTCTCTAACCACGAAATATTGTTAATGTCACAGCAGCTAGTTTTATACCAGATAGACAATATTAGAAATTGTTCTGGTGTAACACGTTGTAGCATGAGGAAGAGTGGAGCCTCTAAGACTTTTTTAAATGTCTTTCAGAGCATAATGGTAGCAAGAATAATTTTCCCAGCAAGTATAAATTCACTGCTGTTACTTTACATTTCTTTCAACTCTTATCACTACTGAATTAAGGGAGGGGAAATCAAACCTTTTCTGTCTTTTTTTTTCTTTTTACAGTACAAAGCAGCCATAGCTATAAAACGTGCACTAGCGGGAAAAAAAAAAAAAAACCTACAATGTTTTAAACAGCCAGTAAGAAATCATAAACCGGACTGGAAGTTTTGTATGTCTGAGAAAGCAGTTATTGTAAATTAAATCAGGTTTATTTATGAGATTTATTAACATGAAATACAGAATCTGTGTTCTAGGGTTTTCACAGATGGGTACTCTCTTAAGAGATGAAGTAATTATGGTCATAAATATTGTGTGTAATCTTGGCGGGTGGAAGGAGGGGAGGAAAGGTTGGAGGGAGAGGGCTCTGGAAGGATTTTGAGGGGGCATGCTGTTGCCAGCAGGGCTGAGCAGTCCGACTGGAAACCTGGTTGGAAGTGTGAATGCAAAAAGTCCACGCAGCCAGCAATTGGTTATTACAGATTTCTTGTTGTTAGGTGTTTGGGAGAGCGAAAAAGATGTTTGAAAAGGTAAAAGCTAAGTTCTTCCTCACATGTGAGTACTGTTGGCAGGGCTGGTCCCTGGCGAAGGCTTGCAGAGCCCCTCTCGGGGACTGAGGCGCAGCACGGGCTCCTCAGGGGGCGGCAGAGCAAGCGGCGGCCAAGGCTGTGCCCTGCAGATGTAATATGATGTTCGGGAAGGCAGACAAGTTGTTCTGGTGTGGCTGAAGGCAGCGAGGAGAATTGCTGAGCCGCTCACGCAATAACTTCTATTCTGCTCCCACTGCTGCACTCGTTGCCTGCGGTAAATGGAAAGCTCAAAATCGTAACACCACCTTTCAGTGTAACCACAAAACATGGAGGGAGGCATTTAAAATAACCCTCTGTAGAAAGAAGCTGCTCCAGCGCTGTGCTGCCCCTGGGCACGAGGTCTTTGGGTGGGCACGAGGGCATTGGGAGGCTCTGCCACCCCAGGACCCAGCTGCTTTTCTCCCCTGGAAAATCACTTTTCCTGTATAGGCCCCATCCTGGCTCTGGCATGGCCCGGTGCGGTGCCCTGTCTCCAGCCCATCTCCCGCGGCTCCTGGCCGGACTCCCCGAGCGCGCCCCGGCCTCTCGTCACCTCACGTCATCAGGGACGACCGACGGCACCCACTGGTGCCCCCAGCCCACTGGGGTGCAGCGGGACGGCGCTGCCTTCATCGTGCTCAGCAAATGTCACGCTCGAGAAACAGGTGGGAATAAAGCTTGGCAGGGGTGCGTGTGCATGGGCACATGGGTGTATTCGTACCCGAGGCGCTGACCTTTCAGTGGTCTTCAGATACAGGAGATTGCTGGCGTCTCCCCGTGTTGCCTCAGGTTCTTGTCAGTGATTAGCATTGCTGCTGCAGCGTCAGAGAAGCTTGTCGCTCCCTTTGTGGATGTCATGTTTCTTAACTGTACTGCCCGCTAGGCACTGCGGACTGGGCTGTTTTACACAGGAGATGCATTTCTCCACCTGTTTGTCAGAAAAGTCCAGCTACCACGTTCTGGGGGGGGGTGAGGGTTACAAATACAGCAGAGCAAAGCTATACAGGAAAAAAAAAAAGCATCGTAAAATGGAAATATTCCCTCAGAAAGCAGCCAAACGAGCTGCTGTGAGTCAGACTCGTAAAAAGAAAAAAAAAAGTGGGATTTTTAGCAGCCCTTGGAGTTTCCTACTGTAATGCCACCTCTTTCAGAAGGAGGCCAAGTTTTATCTTGATCTGTTGGTGTGGTAGCTCCAGTACAGCTGGACCATGATGATGTGATGGTCCCTTGTGCTTTATCCTTGCATTAGTGCTGCTTTAGGATGGGCACTTAGTTGGCAGTAAGTAAATGTTCCACGCAGTGTGACTTATTTCTAGCAAGTTCCTTAAAAACTACTAAATAACCTTTAGGGGATAGCAGAGCCTTTTCAGTTTAGACTGGAGATTTAGCCTGAACCAGTAACCTGAAGGTGAGTGGCTCCAGTTTTTGTCAGCCTGATTCATGCCTTTTCCCCAGGGTTTTCAAAAGGTGGGTAAAGACTGAAAGCCACTGTTGGTCTCACTAATTGACTGCCTCCGGTTTCAGTTTGTTGCTTTTCTGGTCCTCTCAGGTACCATTTCGGGCTGGGTGTTTTTTTGCAAAAGGTAGATGTGGTCAGCGCAGCACACCTAGGTTATAAATACAAGTGAATGGAGAACTAGGGAGGCACTACTCTTTCTTGTGGTGCTTTCTGAGCACAGCCTGTCAGCAGAAATATGCAACGAGGAGCCTGCCACACAGCCATTGCAATCCCGAAAGGGAAACATCCTTCAGCCAGAAGAAAAATTTTCCCTGAGCTGCTGTGTGTGTGACAGGCTATTAATGGCACTGTCCCTCCGATGATGCAAACCTGCATAAAAGTGCAAACCATAGCACAATAAATGCTTCAGGGCATAAACTGATTAACAGCTAGGATCAAGTGGAACTTTCCCACGCAGGTTAGTATTACACAGGACTGTTTGACATAGGCAATAGCGGCTGACTCAGCACGGTCACATTAGTGTGGGATGGGGAGAGAGAAGTAAGGATGGCTGGAGCTCGTACACCTAACAGATGGAGGAAGAAAGCTGGACTGGTGGTTGTGGTGATGATGGTGGGGTGGTTGTGTCAGATCTTTGCTCTGTTAGTTTCTATAGTAAGGAAAATCTTGGAAAGAGGATGGGTAATGGATGCAAGGCCTGATTCGTTAGCGTGCTCTTGCCTTATGTTCAGCCAGAGACACAAAACAATGGCAAATCCTGTTCAACTTCCTGAATATACCTCCTAAATTATATAGGCAGCATAACGGAATGGGCCTCGAGTGCCCCTGTGATGGCTTTTATGGAGTGGGCTATGATGCCAGTAGTCATCTTTCATTCTTCTCACATCCCCCTTTGGTACCTGCCGAGCAGTGGTTTGAAATGTCACCTCACCTCCAAAGCCACGGTGGATAGCAATTCCAAGCGAGGCACAACTTTCTGAGGATTAAAAACAGAGCTTTAAAAACATGTAAACACCACACTACTGAAACTGTTAGTTTTCCTTTGTGATAGGAAAATTTTGGCTTTGTTTCTTAGTCAATGTAGTGTCAAGTTTATCACCTTTAGACAATGGGGGAGTCAAAAAACGGGGGTTAACCTAATGGTTAGGGGCACCACCCTGAAAGATGGAGGCTATTAGAAGCTCCCTGCTTCCTTGTGAGCTTTCCGTGTGTTGGTATTTGTTTACACAGATCAATGTGGATATGACTTGTTAATGTGGCTTGCTCTTCTGTAGATGACCCGCTGAACTCTTTCCGTGCTCAGTGCCTGTGTATGCGTCCATACACATTTGATTAGCATCTAAATAGTGGCTTTCCAAGCTTCACTGTAGGCATTCATATTTCAGAAGACTGAGACTTTTTTAAGAAAGAAAAAAAGAAAACTAGAAAAAGGGTAAATGACTCTCCTTACACGTGATTCAGGGTTGCCTTTGAAATTAGAGAAGGGAATTAACTGTGATTAGAGCTGAGCAAAATTTAAAGTTACCATCACAGTGGGAATGCCTGCATTTGAATATTTGGTTTTGTTCCAGATTGGTACTAAAATGTGAAATAAGACATTGTAACATAGTAGGAATGCCAAAAAACTCTGTTTGACTTTTCTTTAATCAAAATGAAGTATCTTAACACTTTTCAGGTTGCAAATGCTTAATTTCTATTATTGATTGTCTCTGCAGTATTTCATTTTGAGTCTGTTTGGTATTTAAGCTATACACAAGGTGGGGATTGCAGTTAAGACTCATGATTTGTTTTCTGTTCTCCCTTCTGGTTAGCCTGCTTTTCTGGACTACATCTCCAGGGATTATTCAGAATTGTGCAGTTTCTGTAATATATCATACCGATCCCTCAGAGGAAGATCTGCATTGCATTATAGGAAATGTAATCTTTCGGGCCATCTAGTTTATGTTAGAAAATGTGGCCCCATACTTCCATTTCCATAAATCAACATGCTGTTAGGGAAATGCAGTTTAATAATTTCTTAATCCAAGGAAACATTTTGGGACAGTTCACACTAAAGCAACAACAACAACAACAACAAAAGCTCCCTTGTGGGAAGAAACTCTGTAATGAGATATTTCAGATACATTTCTTATTAAATGGTGTTTTTTCTTAGATGGTGATAGTATTTAGCATTTTTCAGCACAGCCAGTTTTCCAATGGAAAATACTGTTTTTGTGAAATCACATGTTTGGTTAGCAAGCTCTAGTATTCCTACAATTTATATTTCTACAGGTTTCGTTCAGTGATTGAGGCCTTCCCTCTGCTGATGGCTGTACAATATACCAGTCAGGCCTTGGCAGATTTTGCTATAGAGCTCCCTAAATGTTCTCCTGTTTCCTGCTGCCGTCAGAGATTTACAGGCCACTACAATCCACTGACGGTTTGTTTTGCAGCTGTCAAATGAAGAAAGAACTCTAAAACCTGGTTGAACAGGGTGCTAGGGCAGTGAGGGCTGTGCTAACCCTCCATCCCAGCACTGGGACAGGGGTTTGAAGTAGTAAGTGCCCAGAGTCACTTTGGTTAGGGAGGAGGCTGGAGAAAACAGCTCACCTGATTAGATATCTGTTACTATTAGTTCATATTAGCCTTGTTAAGCAGCTGAGTTTAGGTGTTAGTGTAGTCAATGCTATAAATGTGTCATGGGAAGTGTTTGGGGATTTCTTTAAAATTTTTCTAAGTCTTTTAGAGATGCTGCCTTTGAGATCTCTTTAAAGAAGGCACTGGTCATCACACGCAGGGGATGGCAGATAAAAAAAAATCATAGCAGCTTTTTGGAGTGCCGTACGTAATTGGGATGAGATTTCCTGTAACTAGCTGCAGTCCGGTGTTGCCTGGTTAAAGTTGTCTTTGAGTGTTGTGCTGATGCCAGTTTTCAGCTGAGATTAAATGAGAGCTTTAATATGAAATGAGATGCAGTTGTCACTGCCTGTGTTGGCAGAGGATTTCCTCCTTTTTCAGTTTTCTCTCTCTTCTGAAAGCAGAAGTCTAAGGAATTGTAAAGATTTCTTTCAATCACCGTTACGTCAGAGGAATGCTTGCACTTCGTACATAGTTCTTTTGAGGGTTGTTCAAGGGTCACTGCTCTCACAAGGCAAACAAAAACTTACTCTTTCCCTCCCTATGTTTTGGGACGGATGAGGGATGCTTTCCAAGCTTCCTTATGTAAGGAAAGTAGGACAAAAGAATGCTCCCTTAATGCAGACTCTGCCATGTTGGATTAGCTCATTGCCTCCTGGGGTGTTATCAGCACACTGCCTGTAACAGCGATGGAGCCATATCAAGGTGACCCTCGGCTCCTTTCAGTAATTTATCTAATCAACGTTGCAGTAATTTACTTAAGGTTGAAAAGGCAGAGGAGTTACTTCATGACCTTTGTATCTGTCAGTTCATACTCCAAAGTGTGATTTTTACTGCCCATTTTATGTGAGGCTGCATAATGATAACACTGGCTCCTTCTTAAAATTCAGTACCTGCACCTGTCTTTAATGAATTCTAGCAATTATGTATTCCATGAACTCCCTCTCTGTTGCCTTAAGAAGTCTGCCTTTGTATTGATTTTTAATTCACTGCCCTTTAGCTTTATTGATGAACCTAAATATTTCAAAATCTAGAAATGCAGATTGTACCACCCAAGCATACGTAAACCTTACAGCAGTGCCTGAGAGCACTCTTTTGCCAAATTTATTCAGACGCAATAAACAAGTGTAATTCTCAGCATCGACAAAGCTGGGCCTCACAATTACACTGAAATCATCTTAATGCATAAAAATGCATTGTCCTGAAAAAACAGCCCTGTTTAACTAATTCTTCACCAAAGAATTCAGAAAATAATCATTTGCCAGACTTCATTAAGATTCAACATGCCACCAGTTGTAAAGTGTCATTCATCAGTAAGCTGGTGTACCTACCTGGACAAATTTTCTAGACTCAGTTTATTAAATTAAGGGCAGTTCAAGAAGGGAATAAAAGGTTGGTGTAATGGTGAAACATATTAGGAATACAGAGATGAAAGCAGTGTTTTTTACTTCGTGGCCTGCTTCATAGCTTACGCTTACCAAAATCTATAGTCTAGGCACATCTCAAATCTCAAAGGCAGGTGTTCCTGGAATACATCCATCGAAGTCCAACACCACCCACCGCTGGTAGTGCCTCTGCTGCCCAAGGACCCAGTGGCTCCAGCTCCTGCCCAGGGTGCCACAGGTCAGTTCCCTTCCAAATCTTGGGGGTTTGGATGTGCTGGTCCCTGTGCGGTGGTGTGCTGTGTTTTATGAGAAAGGGCTGTTCGAGACTTATCTTTAAGGTACTGGGATGCTAGTTACCTCACTGCAATTTAAAGTGTCTTACTCCTAATAAGGAAAAATGTTTAAGCTGCTTAACATCTCTCATTGATCAAGTCATGCACTTTCCACTCAGCATCTTGGTTTTTTTGAGTCTTCTAGTTAGATGTTTAAGTGTCAAGGTAAGGAGGCGAGCAAAAAGAGGCATGTGGATTCTGCAAGCGAACAGCTACCTAGGACCTAGTGTCCCTTGTGACCGTTAAGTAATGGGACATGCCACCTATACGCTGGATACGCTTGAGAAAATGTGGTCCTTGCATTGTAAAGTATTAACCCTGCATGTGTCTCTGACTCTGTCCAACCAAGTACAAAAACCTTGTAATGAGACAAAATGTTCTCATTTTGATATGGTACATAGTTGCCTAAAAGTAGTTATGGGCACCCTCTAAGTGCACCGTACCGTCTGAGTGAAGAGGGATGGCAAGAGTGTATTGTCTTGTAGTACGTCGTCTGCGTTCACTAGAGGGGGCAAAGCAAAACTGCGTAGATTCGGAGATCTCGTGTGCCCACAGAAACACAGCTAGTACAAGGCGTTGTTCAAAGCTCTTCAAAAGCTCAGGAGGCTCGGTCTGGGCAGGTCTGTCAGATCGGATCCTGTGTTGCCTGGCAGACAGGACGCAAATCAGGTTTTGTCCTTGTAATCAGTTCAGTGTAATAAACATTAGACTAGTCTAAACAGAAATTAAAGTTACCTTGCGAAGTGTAATCACTGGCCAAGTTTTTAGAAAACAGCAATTTTACTTGCTTGGAATGTTTTAAGAGTGTTATTGTGCCTCTCTAATCTAGCCTTGCCCTCCTCTCCAAAGGGGAATGGCCATGGGCCTGTGTGTAAATGCAGGTGCCGGGGCACTTAGACAGAGGTGGTGGGAGAGAGAGGGGTGTACCTGCTGGTTCTGCCTTGCTGAAGAGGGCTGAGTCATTTGAGGCTGGGGAAATGCTATGTAAACCACAACTTCTAACCTTTTTGTTAGCTTTATTCCCTCCAATTCAAATATGTTTAGTGAAAACGGGAAGCGAATGGGTAAGAGAACGTCTATGTTACAAAGTGCATCTCCATCTTCTGCCCATACATCCCTCAACCTTGCTGCACCATTGTCTCATTAATATGAAAGCTTTTGCTTTTTAATTTTTGAGAGGTCGCAGATGGCTGCCATAACCACAAAGAGCCATGCATGGGCAGTCGTACCACATTTCTATTTCTGAGTTGCTCAGAGGCACCAGGCAGTCTCTGACATTGATGCAGTGCGGTACATCCTTTAACACCTTCATTTTCACTTCAGACACGCTCCCGCTGTCCCATTACAGCTGGCTCCAGCGGTTTTTGTTATGATCAGTGTTAGCACCCCATTTCTTCCTGCCCTCTCAACCTCCTCTCAAAGTCCCATAAAATCCATCTCATCTCTGGTACCTGACAAATATTTCTGGACACCCTGAAGCACTGTCGTGTGAGGGGAGCAAGGCTCAGGTGCGGCTGCCTCTGTAAGCCAGCTAAAGGACAGCCCTGTCTCGATATAAACCCCGTGAACATGGGATCCGTCTCTCCCTCCTTCTTCTTCTCCTTTTGTATCCTTCATCCAGTCCTTCCCATTCCTTTCTCTTCCTGGCTTTCTCCTTGCCTATAGAGCATACGATGCAAACGGAGCTGGGCCTCTGTGCATGTGCTGCAGCTGGGCAGCTCCTCTCTGATCTGCTTTGATTTGATTTGTCTCTGGCAGGGATGGGGACCGATACCCTTAGCAGTGGGAAAGCTGTTAGTTGGTTGCGCACATCACTGCTGTCGTGAAGAGGAATTGCTCGGGCTATTTCAAGGGCTGAGCATATGTTCCGATTAGATTTTATGTACTGTCTCTTGCAAATGACTGTGAATTAAAGGATTCCTGCCTGTGTGTGTAGGTAGTGGTTAAGATAGTAATGAAAGCAATATTTACAGCTCTGTAGAAGGCAGGAAAGTTTCTCTTTGAACTGCACTCGCACTTACTAGCTTTCTGACTGTATTTGCCTCTTAAGAGGTTTCTCTGTTGTGCAGTCAGCAGGTGGCTGAGTCTTTGCTGCAGTACGTTCTAATGCTCTTCCTGCACGTCTGTCTCAGCTTATTCCCTCCCTGCTGTTCCAAATCCCCTGTATTATTACTGTAATTACTTATTTTTATGGTTTTAGTGGCTGGAGATCTGCAGTGATAGTGTCACATCAGGCTACGAATGGTGAGCAGACATGGGTTCATAAAGTAAGTGTGTGTTTCTTCCAAAAGAAGCTTGCAGACTGATGCATTTTAAGTCATTTTATGATATCTTTGCCTATGAAGTTGCATTTTACTTAGGATATGCTCCCTTCTGCCCACTCTAAGACCCACCAGGAGCAATAATGATCAGATATTAATGGTGGCCTCAGTTTGTCTCTGCATCATTTTACAAGTGTTTGTTAGTGTTATGATAACAACTAAAATTCCCATCAGTTGCTTCATCTTCTTGCGCCAGATGCTATCGACAGTTAATTTTCTGCTGAGACAGAAAGTACAGATGGTCAGGTGCTGGGACAGGCTTGGAAGCAAAGAGGTGGGAATGGTCATGGAGCTTAAGCCTTGTTATTTTAATAGTGTACTTAATAGAGATGCAGGAGGAGGCAGCAGATGAGCAAACTACCTGGGAGCATTGAGAATAGAGAGAAGGAACCAAGGAGGCTGACATAAAGATTAAATTGGACAAGAAAACATTGTTTAGACTTTTACTTGTAATATTAGTCAGTCGACTTAACTAGCATTCAGGGTAGTGATAGACAGGTCATACCCTGCTCAGCACCTGCTTTTAGCTAATTCTGCAGACACCTTGGCTGTTTTGGAGAAATTCCACTATTCCGTTACTCTTAGTGAGCAAGAAAGGCTGCTGGAGACTGAGCCTCCGGAGAGAAAGTTGCTGTTGCAGACATCTTCCTTTACTGAAGTCTGACATGAGTGGAAAGGTCTTCCTTGCTCCAGCTTCTTTTCATGTGAAAACACAGTCAACTATTCAAATCCGTAGCTCTTCAGATGCAAACTAGGTTGTTAACCATTTTGATTGACTGCTTTAGCAAGCAGATTTACATTTCACCTTTCCAGTTGCAGGTGAACTCTGTGTATGAAGTGGTGGTGGGTCTGTGTTGAAGCTTTGATTAAATAAGTTGCCAAGTATAGGCATCCTCTGGATTTAGGATTAGGAGAGGGTGGGAGGTGTTCTGTGATTCCAAATTAGATCTGAAAAAGCGTAAATGTTGCTTGAAGTAGGACAAGACTGGCTGGCTTCCTTCGGTACTCTGGATGATGCAGGGCAAGGAGCCTCCAGCAGCCAATTTAGAACAGTAACTCAAAGAGTGTTTGGAAGTTTGAAAGTTGCTGTTGTCTGCTGTGATACATGTCTGGGAAAGAGTAAAGCATGTACGTGAGCAAGATACACAGTTTAGTGTAAGGATGAGAAAATTCCTACCCTTGAGTTATCGTAGTATCTGCACCATCTCACATGTGAAAAAAGTGGTTTTCTCCTATATTGTGTTTTTAAATCCAGCCCTGTCAACCAATCTCAAGAAAGTGTGTGTGCTCCTAAAGAACATCAGTAGCATTCAGGCCTTTGACACAGTCCCACATGACATCCTTATCTCTAAATTGGAGACAGATGGAGTTGAAGGATGGACCATTTGGTGGGTAAGGAACTGGCTGGATGGCCGGAGCCGGAGAGTTGTGGTCAATGGCTCTGCGTCCAGGTGGAGGCCGGTGACGAGTGGTGTCCCTCAGGGGTCCGTCTTGGGACGGGCGCTGTTTAGTATCGTTATCAGTGACATGGACAGTGGGATCGAGTGCACCCTCAGCAAGTTTGCAGACGACATGAAGCTGAGTGGTGCAGGTGATACACCAGAAGGGAGGGATGCCATCCAGAGGGACCTGGACAGGCTTGAGAGGCGAGCCCACATGAACCTAATGAGGTTCCACAAGTCCAAGCGCAGGGTGCTGCACCTGGTTCGGGGCAATCCCAGACATGAGTACAGACTGGGAGAAGAACTCATTGAGAGCAGCCCTGCAGAGAAGGACTTGGGGGTCCTGGTGGATGAGAAGCTCGACATGAGCCAGCAGTGTGCGCTCACGGCCCAGAAGGCCACCTGCATCCTGGGCTTCACCAACAGAGGTGTGGGCAGCAGGGCGAGGGGGGGGATTGTCCCCCTGTGCTCTGCCCTCGTGAGGCCCCACCTGGAGTGCTGCATCCAGGTCTGGGGCCCCCAGCACAAGAAAGACGTGGACCTGTTGGAGCGGGTCCAGAGGAGGACCACAAGGATGACTGGAGGGCTGGAGCACCTCTCCTACGAAGACAGCCTGAGAGAGCTGGGGATGTTCAGCCTGGAGAAGAGAAGGCTCCGGGGAGACCTCAGTGCAGCCTTTCAATACTAAAGGGGGCTTATAAAAAAGGAGGAGAGCGACTTTTTACATGGGCAGATAGTGATAGGGCACAGGGGAATGGTTTTTAACTAAAAGAGGGCAGATTTAGATTAGATATAAGGAAGAGGCACTGGAACAGGTTGCCCAGAGAAGCTGTGGATGCCCCATCCCTGGACGTGTTCAAGGCCAGGCTGGATGGGGCTTTGGGCAACCTGGTCTAGTGGGTGGCAACCCTGCCCAAAGCAGAGGTGTTGGAACTAGACAATCTTTAAGATCCCTTCCAACCCAAACCATTGTGTGGTTTTATGATTCAGACACTTACTTCCCTTCAGTCACTTTGGAAATTGCAGTTGAATGCAAAGGCATTTTGCCAAGCCTTCTACACCTTGTATTGAGGGGTGCTTCAACAATTAATGTCTTTTTCTGGATTTTGGTTGGTGGTTTTATTTTTAGGGATTCAGATAATTCTGCAGTATGTGAGCTACGTATGCTGAAACCTGAACTCCAGAATTAGGGTAGCTTCTATAGGGTAGCAGGTTAGGTGCACACCTTCCTATGCATGACCTTTTAAAAACCAACCAAGCATCCATCCCACCCTCCTAGTGCCTCATGTGAAGTATGAAGACTATATTTTCTTACTTTTTTTTTTTCTAATGCTGAAAGCCCATTTGTCTTCTGTGTCCTTAACCAGACCTACAGAAAAAGAGATACAACTTAAGCAATTTACTTTGCAGAATGAGACACTGGCAATTTCCTTGATTAACGATATGTACTAGCTTTTGCTCTGAATTTGAAATACCACAATAATCATTTGACCTCTTTGTACAGTTAACTCTTTAGTGACAAATGAAGTCAAGCCAGAAAAATGATGTGGGGTTTGTGAGAGTGCCAAAGGCTCCAAGTGAGCTTCCTGTTTCTACCCAAGATAGCTGATGGCTGATGGGTCCCACTGAGCCATGCATATTTCTGCTCTGTGGTTATCTTTCATATTATGATTTCTTTTAAGATCATAATTGTCTTAGCTATTTAGAAAATGAAGTTGAGATGTTGTTTGAATTTATCTTCATTAATTAGGGCTGCGACAAAGTAGTACCCGGAAGAGTGCTATTTTCTCTGTTACTAAGCTCATGTTTGAGCATGCTGTTTTGTGCCAGCAAATTCATACTGCAATTAATTGAACAGAAACATTGTGGAAGTATTATTTTAAATTAATTAATGGGAAACTAAAAATAAATTCAAGTGAAAAATACTGCAGGATGTTCCGACAGAGTGAGGTTTTACTCTGTAAGAGTTGTTCAAGGACTCCTGATGAGCAGTTTGGACTCATGGCTGGTGGACTGATGCGTAGTACAGGACTGGATGTATCATGCTGTGTACTTCTGCTGTTTTCTTCAGTTAAGGGGTGCACAGGTCCTGAATTGAAGCAGGCTGTTTGGAAAGAAAACAATTTGTCTTTATGGTGACAGAGATCATGAAGACAAAAATGCTACCTCTGTTTTTCAGAGGGAACTTTGATAGAGCGGTTTTATGTCTCGGCTAGAGAGTAAGATCTGTAAAGCCCAGTGCTTCAGGCCAGGGAAGTGGTTTCAGGAACTGTCTGCTTTTTCTTCCACACATTCTGAGTTTCTTGCTTGTATTTGCTTCTGGAATCCCTCTGATTGTTTCTAACATTCATTCCCCCACCCCCTGTTTCTTAGCATCTGGTCTCTAACTTAAGTCATTCAGTTAATGGGGTTATATTTCATATTCATTATTCCATACTTAGTTGGGGCAGGTCAGGAATGAAGATACTAGAACACTGGTTTGAGAGCTATATTTCAAGTGATTTAGTTGTCTTTGAAGTGCTAGAGTACCTTCCAGCTAGGAAACACAGCCCTTGTGATCTGCCTAATTTTTCCATACCAATAAGAGCAAAATTGCCAAGGAAAGTGCAGTAATAGCAGTAGTTGAGAAGGGAGGAGTTCTAATACCAGGTAACTGTGTATCCCCTGAAACTATCCCCAATGACTGAGGTTTGTAGGGGTGGATTTTTTTTTTTTTTTGTCATTCATTTTAATGACAAAATGTCCTTTCAGTAAAGTAAGAAGAACTAAGTGCCTCCACTTGGAAAATCAATAGCAAATCTCAAATCCCATCAGCAAGCGCACAAGAGGCTGCTGTTGCTCAAATTCCTTTTATTTTCACCTTTAATGAGGTAGAAAGTCATTCAATTGATATATTGTGCCCTGGCCTTTTCCCAGTAATTGACCTAGACTGCTGGGCTGTACCTTAATAAATCTGTTGTTTGAAGGGAGGGAGAGAAACGAAGAGGACCTGTGGGTTTGGTCTAGACTTGTCATGTAGCTCTAGATACCCTCGTTAGTAATTTCAATGATCCTTCTTTGCTGAACAAGTTTGCTATCATAGCATAATACTGACCAAAGTACAATCTGATTTGACATCTGGAATATAGTTTTGCTTTTACTGAAATTGCTGTGTATGCAGGGCAACATTTAAGGTCTTCTTGATGATGCAGTGAAGACCCTTGTCCTTTCTGATGACAGCTATTTGTGGCAAAGGACTGTTGTCTTTCTTCTCTTTAAACGTGGTTCATGTTTAGGGCAAGAGTCACAAGGCTTTTTCTGTGCTTGAAGATATCCATATTCCAGGGTAAAGGACTGTTTACAGGAAAAGTGGGTTTTGTCCATGCATTTTCAACCAACTGTCTAACTGGATTGGCTGTGGACACGCTGCCCTTACTGCCTTCCTCCCTAGAGCTCAAGTGTCTCTGTGTGGTTCCAGTTATGACTTCAAGGTCTCTGGGTCAAACCGAAACTGATGCAGTTCCCAAATTTGTCCTGGTTGACAGTGTTAACCAATGAGCCCCCAAAAGAGGAAGTTTCTCCTGTTCTTCATCAATATGTAACGTTTCTTCTCAGGAACACAGCTGTAGGTGCCTTTCCATAGAAAATGAACTGCTGTAAAATCAGAGGCTTTGGTGTGAGCTTTTGGATGTTGACTCCATTTGAGAACCAAGTCAGCTGTATTTATATGCTAATGCAGAGATCACAAAAGCTTAACTTAATCACACTAGGTAAATGTTTTCAAAAACATATTTGTAAGAGAACCACTTATATCATTTAGATTCCTTTGAATATTATACACTCTGAATATACACTTTGAATATTATACGCTCTGTTTTGACGATCTTTCCTAAGGCATACATTTTTGAACACATAATACAAGAACAGCATTTAATCCAGTCTATTTCAAAATAAGCATTGTCTACATTATAAAATATTAGTCAGTGTGTGGGGGGGTGCATTCAAGTGCTGATTGTCAGTGTACTTGCAAGTGTTTGTATACACAGGTGGAATCATAAAAGTACATAGAACTGCTAAGAGCTGTTGCCGGATTGGAAGTATTGTTAGAGGAGTCTTGCACTTCAAGTCTCTCTAGGAGTTAGTGAATTGATCATATCATTCTTTAAAAATCTAATACAAAAAAGGCAATTTCAGAATGTGACATTGTTGTTTCACACCTCCTGCTCTTAAAGCTTTCAGCAGCTGCATCTTTCACATTAGCTCTAAGTGTTAAAACCTTAAATGCTTGAGTATGCGTGGCCCTCAAGCTTGAGGGACTGGGTGCCAGACACCAGTAGATGAGCTAGAGATAAGTCAGAAATAGCCAGTTTTCCCATTTTGTAAATGCCTGAGGAAGAACACTTGAGATCTCCCGAGTCCCATAGTTTCGGTTTGGCTGCTGGGTTATGCTTCCGTTATTTAGCTGGTTCATTTCCTGCCCTTTGGATTTGAATGACACAGATTTTTTTATGCATATTCTCTGTCTCAGAATAAAGGCAAACAGGATGCTTTCATTACTGTCCTAAAGCTGTGTATAAATACCAACAATCTCTGTGTGTATTTATGTGCCAAAAAAATCCCCAAAAGAATCTTAGTAAAGCTAAAGTGCTCTAAAATAAGGAAATGCTGGAATTCAAGTAACCTATGTAGCATTAGTTTGGCATCTCTGTGTTAAACACTTTATTGTAAAGATTTAGTAATTACATTGGAAACACACTAATTTTCCAGTAATAATGGCAGTCCTATCATATATTAGTGAGGAAGATGCTTCATGTTCACCCATCAGTTTTCTGCCACAGTTGCTAGCGGAGTAACTGAACTATAGTTGGTTGGGTTTTTAATGCACATGGAAATAAGGCATACATTTTAAAATGTGTTACAGACACATTTGCTACCAGGAGGAGTATTTGTGAAGTTTTGAAACTCAAATTTTAGATTCCTTTCCAGGCTTTAGAGGTAGAGGGTTTTTTTTAGTGGGCAAACCTCATCTTCATAAAGTTGAATGCTTCTCTGCTTTCCACCACCAATCTTCTTGTGCCATGGCTTACACCTTCACACCTTGTGTTTTTTTTCTTCACCCCACCAGAGCCTGGGAAGAAACAAGAAACTGTTTATATGCTTTTGATGCTGAAGCTAGGTGAGGAATCTGCATTTGTAGAGAAAACCCTGGCTGGCCTCCTGTAGTCCTGGCTGCAGCCTGCTCAGGGTGAACGGGCTGCAGCAAATTTGAACATCTTTGCTAAGGAGGACTTGGCTCTAGTTTTTCTAAAGGCTTATGAGTTATTCTTGGAAAGTGATTTCCCTGCCAAGTTGCAGTTCCACACTGCAAGTCTAGAGCTTCTTAAAGAAAATATTTTTTTCTTTTGTTTTTAAACATGAGCAAAATAGTGTATTTTTCTGTAACCTCCTTCTGGGAAATGTCTGAACTGTAGAGACTGAAATTTTCCAAAACAGCACAGCCAGAGGCGTGCTCCTGGTATGTTAAAGTCTCTGGGATTTGAATGATTACTGTTTAGGTGCTAGAAACAGTCTTGTCCTATGCATACTTGCCTTTTAAAAACTTTCAGCATCAGTTCCTCTGAGCTTGCTTCTGATGACATTCTCTGCCAGAAGTCAACTTGATAGGGCAAACAGTTTAATAAAGCAAATTTCATTTAGTTAAAGTTGTTACTCATGCTACTATATGTCTTTCTAAATATGTAAGGCTAAATATCACATTGCCCTTTTACAGAAAACTATCCTTTTGGCCTTTATCGGTTCTCTGTTCTCTGAGCCATTTATTGGTTGCCTGACAGACGGGAGGTCTTGCAGAGGGTGTAAGCAGTCACTCTGGGATTAAAAAGTAACTTCCTGACCAGAGTGTGTGATTCACAGTGAAATCAAGAGAGAGATGTCATTAGATAACAAACCTTTAAGTTAGAGAAAGGACAGTCCTAATTATTTGGAAATACTTTCATGTTTCCATCATCCTTACCTGTGTTTGTTCTACTTCCTTTTTTCAGCGCTGCATTGCACTGATTTTGTATATGGTCTCTTCCGTTTCTTTTCTGCTTGAATTCTTCAGCTTCACCATTTCCTTGGAGTCTGAAAATTCTTTTGGCTTAAAGAGTGACAATGCTTATTTTTAGCTTAGGATTTTCAGTTGTTGTTTTTTTGTTTTTGTTTTTTTGTTTGTTTGTTTTGTTTTTGTTTTTTAATAATTTCAATACTGATTCTCATATGTGAGCTACAGAATTTACTTTTTTTTCTTATAAAATACTCTAAGGTGTTCCTTCGAAAGGAATTACTGGACTGTAAATGAGGAGTTGTGCTTGCGGGAACATTCAGAAGAAGAAAGTTTTAATGATGAGTATACTCTAGGAACACAGTCCATATTCATTCCTGTCTTTCTAGCAGAATCCTGTGTATCTCTCTCTATGTGGCATTATTACCTGAGTGACATTAAAGTAAGTTTTCTTCTGTCCATCTCTGATTATATACTATATTTTTAACATTTTGTGGAATGCATCAGAAAAGTAAAATAACAATATAGATGTCACTCTGCCAGTCTTTATCTGTTCAATGAAACAAATTGTAATGTCAATAAATCAGGTTGAAAAGGAACTCCATTAAATTCAGTAGAGTAAAATATACTTGTTTGTACTAGTTACATATCTGCCCCCAACTTTATCAGTTCAATGATAACCTACATAGAAGAAGAATTTGTATGAACGGCTATAAAGATACGTAATGCATTCCATAAATGTACTTTGAAGTGCATTATTCTGCAGTTTCAATGGAGCATTGTCAAGTAAAATCAAATTTAATTGTGCTCCACAGACATTAATGCATTCATGGAAGAACAGATTGTCCATAAGATGTGCCTGTTGTAGTGGCCTTAGAGTTTTCTCAGTTCTGCCTTTCTGAGCTTTTCCTAGATGTAACGCCTCAGTTCTGTGCAGGATTACTTTTCTTCTGTTTTTGGGAGGGATTTTTGTCTTTAGCCAGCAGGTACAGAAATGTACTGTGCTGAAAAGTGACGTACAACAAAAAAACTCTGCATTGAAATGTGACGTAGATTAATAAATTGGGAGTAACTTAGGAAATTGTGTTACAGAAAAGAAGCCCAACCTGGATACTGGAACACATTGGTGGTTATTAGATCGTGTTTAATCCTGTGTTCTGTAGCACTGGTGTGGTAATGTGGTAGTTCTCATTGAAGTATTACAATCCCCCATCAAATCTGGAGTAAAAGGAACTCTGACTTCTTCCAAAGGTTTCTAAAATTGAGAAATGTCTTCATGATTTTTCTGAATCCGATCCGATGAGGTTAAATGGCTCCCTTGGGTGGAAGGCCAAACAGCAGTCTGTGTTTGACTTGCATGCTCAAAAACCACCATAGTTTATGGCTTTGGTGGCCTGTAAATTTTGTGGTGATTCCTCTGAATTTATGTAAATGTGAATTGTTAGTGTTTTAGAGAAACAGAAAGGGTACAGTAAACACATACATTATACATATACATATACATACATATACACATACATTTCTGTATGTGTATAGGTACCCTGTATTCAGAGTTTATTCTACCTGTTACTATCAGTTCGTGCTTGTCAAATGGGAATGAATGGACAACAGGAAGCTCCTAAATAGCCATTATGAGTTTAATCCAGACTCAAGACTCATTTTAGCACCATTATTTTAACGTGAGGATTACTCTGTGGTTTTGTTACTTCCTTGTTTAACTTTTCTCTACTACCTGGAAATTCACGATAATACTAGATAGCATACTGGTTTCTCAGTGCCCATGGGGATCCAGCCAGGTGAAAAAAAGTCTGTTGGTTGTTGCTTTGATGAATAGTGGCACAGAGGCTGTTTTGTTGCAGTGAAGATGGCTTTACCTTACACACTCGTGAAGACTGTGTTCCTGTACATTGCAAAGGTCACCCACATATTCTGAGTTGGATTTTGGCCATTCTGGAATATTTGAATAAACATGTGAATATATATATATGAACACGTATGTGAATATTTGAATAAAGACAAAAAGAATAGTGTGAATAATAGACCTGTGGGTGAGAGACAGTGTGGTGGATTAGCTTGTCTAACAGCCAGCTCACATCCCCTCCTCAGGAGAATGCAGCAAGAAAGTAGGAAGAGTAGGAACAAGAAAGCTCCTGGGTTGAGATAAAGTTTATCAGTTACTGTTGCAGGCTCAACTTGGGGAAAATTAACTTTAATTTATTGCCAATTAAAATAATTTGCATAGTGAGAAACAAAAAGACCTGCACTATAGCACCTCCTCCTTCTTCTCTGGCCTTGGTGCTCCCTCTGCTGTTTCCCACTACTTTCATTCCCTCCTCCTTTGCTGGCATGTCATTTTCTGCCCTTTTAAAAATATTTTTTTGCAGAGGCGTGACCAGCTTGTCTGCTGGGCTCGGTGGGGCCAGTGCTGGCTCGGTTGCGGAGCCGGCCGGAACAGGCCGCAGCCGCTGTGTCCAGCCCAGGGCAGCCCCGGCCTCTCCTCACAGAGGCCCTGCTGCCCGCACCTCGCCTCGACGGCCAGCTCACGTGAAAATGGATCTAAAAGCTTAACATATCCAGGGCCTCAGTCATTTATTCTTCTAACTAGTAGTTAATGTTTTATACCGTCTGCATTGATGTGATTTCTGAGCATTCATGATTTGGCAAATGAACGTTTCAAGTGATTTTGTACGTGCTAAGTGAACCTCCACATAGTGCCTGCCTGCAGCCTGAGAGGGTGGCTTATGCCTGTGTGAGAGAACTGGGCTGAAGGGCAGCAGAAGACTTTGCCCTGTCTCAAGAGACAGTATCTGATAAAATTCAGAGATGAATGCACGCTTTTTGGCTACTCAGAGTGCACGTTACCCGCACGTAGTGAATGATTAGCTGCTGCCGAAGACTTAGTAATGGATGTTTCGCCGTCTTTTCCTTCAGTACTTCCACAGGTATGACTTCCTCTCCTCTTTGCAGCTGTTGGTATTTACAAAACATACATGACCTGTATTGTCTTATAAACATCTATACTTCCTCACAAGTTCAGAAAGTGAATGGATTTGAAATTGCTGGGGAGGAGGCACCCATGGATGGATGGATAGATATGGTCATCACATAAACCACATCTTCTTAGGAAACCAAGCTGAAATAAACTGTGGTAATTTAATTACAAACTGTTTAAAAAGAAAAAGAAAAAAAAGTTTTTCATTTGGCTGTTTTGACATATTTTAAATGTATATGATGCACTTTATTCTAGCCATAGATTACATTGTGTCAAGCCTCCTTTTGAGACTTTACCTGTTCAGGCTACAGTAGTGTTTCACATTCATTTTTGCTTTTGTATAGAAAATCTTGCAAACCCAGTTTCTACTGATGTGTTTTAAACCACAAAAATCTTCTTTAACTTCTTGATCTTTCAGATATCCTTTGCCTTTTCATTAGTACAGATCTTGGTTAGAATTTATGAAGCCTTTAGAGAGGACAACCTCAGTGCATCCAGTTAACTCTCCTTAATGACACTTTCTACAGCAATTTTGCTTTTTTAGATTAACCCTTATGTTTAATTGATTAATAAAATACCTCTTATTTGGAAAAGTATACATCCAAAGATCATAAAATATACCATTAAATAGAACAAGAGCATTGAGTGTTGCTTTTACCTTTAACGTCACCTTTCAAGGTGATGAATAAATAGTGTCTTTGGAAGTGGAAACAGTGGAATTGCCCATTTCAAATTGCTCATGCTTTTAAAGGAGTGTTTTAGACTTTAGAAAAGCTGATCGGCTTCACAACCGGCTGCTTTTTCCCTGTGTCATATCATCGCAACATATAATATTCCACGGCAATGTGCGCTTGTAGCCCAGAAAGCCAACCATACCCTGGGCTGCCTCAAAAGAAGCGTGGCCAGCAGGTCAAGGGAGGTGATTCTCCCCCTCTGCTCCGCTCTCATGAGACCCCACCTGGAGTACTGTGTTCACCTCTGGGGTCCCCAACATAAGAAGGATATGGAGCTGTTGGAGCAAGTCCAGAGGAGGGCCACAAGGATGATCAGGGGGCTGGAGCACCTCTCCTGTGAGTAGAGGCTGAGAGGGCTGGGGTTGTTCAGCCTGGAGAAGAGAAGGCTCTGGAGAGACCTTACAATGGCCTTCCAGTACCTAAAGGGAACCTACAAGAAAGCTGGAGAGTGACTCTATCAGGGAGTGTAGCAACAGGATAAGGGGTAATGGCTTTGAACTAAAAGAGGGTAGGTTTAGATTAGACATCAGGAAGAAATTCTTCATGATGAGAGTGGTGAGGCACTGGAAGAGGTTGCCCAGAGAAGCTGTGGCTGGATGGGGCTTTGGGCAACCTGATCTAGTGCAAGGTGTCCCTGCCCATGGCAAGGGGATTGGAATGAGGTGATCTTTAAGTCCTCTTCCAACCCAAGCCATTCTATGATTCTATACTTTTCCTAACATGCAATTCCTAATGTGTGTGAGGGTACATAAAGGCCATTTTTTAGGAGCCATGGTTGTAGTGTAGCATTTTGTGCCTGGCTCAGGATCCCCAGTGGTGGTTAAAAGAATGCTCTAGACTATGTGATAAGAAACTTCTGTTCCCAAATGTACCCAGCTCTTGTGGCAGAGGAGAGGAATGAGTAGGCCAGTGTGTGCCACCCCAGTTGCAGTAAGTGGAGGCAGTCCACAGACTTCCCCAAAGTACCGAGTTCTTTCCTGATGCGCCTGGGGAATCACTTATCTCTAGCCCTGTAGGACCTACAACCTCATATATGCAACCAAATGAAAGCAGAAGAAAATCATTTCTATCCTAGAGCATACTTACCTCCATGTAGTCTGTTCTTTCCTTCATCTGCCAGGATACTTCTTCCTGTTTGTCCCCTCCTTGCCTCTTTGGCAAGAAGTACACCATCAGTTCTGAATCACTATAACCTTGTCTGACTGACGAGGACAGAACTGCTTAATGTTTCTGCTCCTTGGGAAGCTCCAGCCTAACATTTGCTGAAAGCATAGCTCATAGGGAAGAAGACTGGGATGCATCTATGGTGAGGAAATCTTGCTTTAATGGCGCTGCATCAGCACTTCTAGTGCATTAATATTTTTATTGGACTGTATACTGACGTACCGGGAAGTAAGTGCATCAGTGTGGATCAGCATTTCTGAGCTATGGTTGTGTTTTATAGAGGTTATCAACAAGACACTGCATATGAAAGCTCTGTTGATCTGTATCAGCAGTTCAGTGCATTAGGGATTCATGCAAATGCCTAGGCCCTGGGATCCGGAGAGAATAGGGATGTGTTGCTGTGTGTCGCTGATGCAAGTATTATTATTAGCCTTTGGCTTGAAGCTGGAGTTCAGAACTTGGTGGATATTGATTATCTGATGAAAACTTTCTTTTTGTTAAATTTATTTTTTAGTGAAAATGGGAATGAACATGGCGGCAAGTGATTATTTTTGCCTTTGAAATTTAATTTAGTGAACAGGGAATCTTTTTGGAGGAAGGCAAAAATATATTCAAAGAGCAGCTATAAAAAAACCACTCAGCTTTTAATGATTGTATATGGCACAGTATCAATTAGAAGTGGAACCAAAAATTCAAAAGGATGCTTCCATTGTACTGAAGCAGCTTGATAGACCTTATTTAATCTCTGGGCTTCCATATCTTGTCCCGGTCTCTGCTTCTGGTTGTCCATCTGAAAGCGTGTGAGGGACTGTCAGGCGGTCCTTTCCTTCAAGTTGCTTGCTTGCTTGTATGCTTCGACTCCTCCTGAACTGACAGCTTTTCCATATATCCCTGTAAAGCAAGCCTAGGGGTGAAGGAGGCACCTGGAGCATCAGCAACAACATCAGTGTAACAACATCAGAGCTAGAAGGAAAGGCGTAAATGCTGGGAATGGAGACCGGGGGAAGTTGGGCACTGGTCTAGAAAGGGGAGAAAAAGTGATAAAACAGCACAGGTAGAGTGAGCGGAAGATGCCTTGAGTGGAGTGAGTGAGACGGGTAATGGTTAAGGTCTGAAATGAGGGACGAGTGAAGTGGGTTTTGGGTCTACCTGTCTGGTGTTGGAGGGAAGATGCAGAAAGGAACAGAATCTCAGAAAACAACAGAGTACAGGGGAGGAGAGAGCCGAATCCAGTCCAGAAAGGTCACAGAGTCTGGTAATAAATATAAATATATTGCTATATATATATTTTTCCCTTTCAGATGTTACAAAGAAATGCAGTCAGATAGGAATGGGTACATAAGACCAAGAGAAACTGAAGTAATTTCTGATTTCCTGTGTAAAAGATACAGTGCGGGGATTCAGGGATGCATCGTACTGAATTCTGTCCCTAGGTATGGACATGAAGGTCCCATTAGTGGGGATATTTTTGTTCATATCCAAAAATTGTTTACAGATTTTTAAGAAGTACAGCATTTTTTCTTCTTTTGCTAAGCGCTTTGACATATTCAGTCCCTGTGAGCACCACATTGGCAGAATGTAATGTGCAAAAGAATAAAGTCCACTGAGGGTTAGTGCTAAAGATCCTTCAGTGTTTGCTTATCCAAATAAGAGAGGCCACACTTTGCAAGTTCCGTACAGATTTTCAACGTGGGAGAAAAAAAGAGAGGAAATAATTTCCACATTTAATTTTATTTCTCCTTGTTCTGTCAGCTCTAAAGGTAACATTGCTGTATCCTGTGATTTCTTCAGAATTTCAGTAGAGTTTCAGCTACACCCTATTTCAGCTTGTATTGAAGTCCCAGTAGAGTCACGGGACTTCAGTATGAGTTTTAATTTAAACATGCTCACAGTGTTTGCTTTGGTTCCCTGTATCAACTCTTTTCCTTAATAGCTGCCTATTACGTTATTTCCATCTTTCCTTTCAAAACCCAGGCAAAACCAGAATATGTTGACTTGTAGTTTGTCCGAATTCTGGTGCTATAAACAGGTGCAAAAGCTTTAAGTTCTTATAAAACTTTAAGTTCTTGTGTCACAGATGAAATGAAATGTGTAGGCTCTGTAAAGAAGACAACTGGGAAATCAGGCAGGCAGCATCTTGCAGTGGATGCATTAATCTTGCTAATTCCACTGCTGGATCTGATCCTACTAGATACAGATTAACTTCGTGGGTCATCACCTAAGAGGTACCTAAGAATCAACAAGTTACTAGCAGGGGCTTTGGAAACTGCTCTCTCAAGTGCTCATTGGAGAGTACGGAAATTTAGATGTGTTGCTTCTTTATGGAAAACCGAGAGCTAATCTGTCAGCCTTGGTTCCAAAGCAGCTGTCATCTGTGTGCTTTTTCTTTTTGTATCACCACCGAGGGTAAGCAGCAGCAATGGCATAGCAGCAGCAGCACTGTCACTCAGTCTCTTCCTTTCTCTTGAGCCCCTTTTGCTGTGCTTTTGGAATATCATATTCAGATACGTATTGGGTATTCAGAGAAAGATTATACTGTTGCTGGCATGCTGTTCAAAAAGATAGAGTAGTCCAATGCATTTGCCTTCATGTGGCTGTATCAGCATGTTGCCTGCCTCTGTGTTGCCAAGCCCTGAACAAAGCAAGGAGTGTTTTTTCTCTGGTTCTCCTTTGCAGCCACATGGAAATGACTGGTTGTGATGCTTATCATTTTAATGTGCTAGCAAGTTGCTTTGGCAGACTCAGAAACTCTGTGTAACTCTCCCTCTTACTGGGTTACTTCTGTCTGGACATCTCTGCCTATGTGCAGAGAGACTGCAAGCGGGATATATATGCAATTTAAGAGTGCACAGTGATTATGTATTGGCTAATGCATACGGTAGAGAGCTAGGACAAAAGTGCTAACAGGCTGTAACATTAGTATGTTCTCCAGCACTGGTGCAGAGACCCGATGTGTGGTGGGTTCATCGCCAGTTAGTCATCTGTCAGGTCAGAAAGGGCTGGCCTCCACTGCTCCTTCAGTTAGGCTGATCCCTGATCGGTCTTGCAGATTCTCTCCTTTTTTCTTAGGGTTTTATAGTTTCTCATACCAGTGTTTTTCTCGAGTCACTGACTAGTACTGTCTCCCCATTTTCACTTCTGTCTGCATTTCTGTCTTGCTTGGCTTTAGTTTATGGACTAGAGCCATAAAGCTGGGTTGTCTCACAACTCAATGACCGTTTTTTTACAAGAAAGCTGAGCCAAAGTCTCATGGCTGTCCTACGCCATGCTGGGTGTTGGGTCTCAGACAACGGAACCCCAGGGGATGTGGTTGATCTTCAGGGAAGTGCTGATAATCAGCTCTGATAGTGGTCCTCTCCTTTGGAAAGGGGAGAGACAAGTCGGCTAAAGCAAATTCTTTCCCTAACTTAACGTTTTGATAGAATACAGATAAAACTACTATCTGCCATTTAATTCTGGGAAGCTGAAGGTGTCTGGAAGTGGAGAGTTACAGATTTTTTTCTCCCATTCATTCTGAAAACAGAGGTGTGGTGAACTGACCAAATGCTGTTGTGACGGACTGCCAAACACAGCTTCTGGTCTGCAATTTGACTAACCAAACCTTCTGACAGTCTACTTGCTACTGCTATCTTATAACATTGGAATTTTAAAAATGGCCTTTTTTCTATTTATTTATTTTTTCCAAATGATGTGTTTGGCAGTATTTAGGGGCTAGAGTTTTCTTTTGCTCATTGAAACAATTTCCTGATCAGTGTGTCCTTGTCCACGTGCTAAGTGAACGACATCAAACCTCTTCTGGTGCGTGTAGAAGAACTGGACTGAGTCTCCACTGTGGGAATACAGGTAGAGGAATAAATGGCATGAGTATCAGTAATGGCAATGAAGGAGAAAAGCTTGGCAGAGATCATGGGCAGACATGAAAAGGGATGCTTTGAAGTGTACATAGAGCAGTGGGACTGGAGGGAGCCTTTGAGCATCTCAGATAGCAAGAATCCATTGAAAGTGCTCAAAGACTTGGAAAGGAAAAAATACCAAGGGTCCTGTGCTTGCAGGAGAGAGGCCGTCCCAGGTGAAATGTCTGAGTGAAGGCCTCCAAATACACGAATCAGAATCAAATCTGATGTGTATTTCCCGGGTTTTGCCTTTCTTATATACTGTTGTACTTTAAGAATGAAAAAATACAATGTCTTTTGTGGCTGGAGGTGACCCTGACTACTTAAGCTTTTTAGTTTTTTAGTTTATCTTTGCCATCACCCACACTTCGTGTTTTTCCTCCCAGGTTCATTTTTTATTGAAGCAGGATTTGCATCTTTTGAGCCAGGATTCCCTGAAAAGCCATTTTCTCTTTGGTCCCTATACTGTGTTAGCGATGAGTGCAGCCTGCTCTTCCACACTGCGGAAATGTCAGCTTTGCAAAGGCCTTTCTCTAGGGACCCCACAGGTGAGAGTGCTCCTTATGCTGCCGTGTGTCTTAGGAGAAGTGCTGCCAGTCAGTCAGTCGCAAGAGAAATGATGACACAGAATAGTTGCCTGATAAGAACTTGTATCAGGAAAGTTTGGCAGCTCCACAAAGCATGCCAGAAACAGACACTGAGATCCTGCATGAAAAATGAAATTTAAACAATTAACTTGTACGTCCTGGTTTTGGCTGCACTTAGCCTCTCTGTGATAGCTCTGTGCTCACCATTTGGCGTGGTGTGACTATAATGCTGTAGCTAAGAGCCAGAAGTTCATGTATGCACATGCAGGCACAGACACGCACACACACTAATTAATGTGAGGTGATTATATAATGGCAGACTGGAGCTAATCATGGTGGACGTACATCCACATAGGTTTACAGAAGGGCTTCATCTTAATAAACTCCAGCAGAGGCTCTTTCACCTGACTTTATCAGGAACTAAGAAAGACTAAACTTTAGCACTTACATGCATAAAGCCACGCAGTGTGAACAACCCAGCAGGTAGACCAGAAAGGCCACAGTGTTTGTCTGAGACTATGAGCACGACTTACAGGAAGAGAGTGCCTGTCAGCCTACAGAAATGGATACACCTTCTGGACCTGTGTGACTGGTACATCAGATCTGAGTAACTGCTCCTTGCTCTTCCTACATACTTTGTTAATACAGAGAGCAAATAAAATACCCAAAGGAGCTAGATAAATTGAATTGTGAAACAGTGATTCTTCTCAGTCCAATCTGTTGTCTGTTTTTCCTCTTGTTTGTACAGTAAAGTGAGTGTTATTTACGTGCTCAAGAGCACTAAAGGAAAAAGAGACAATAAATATTACGGTAAATAATTTTGTACTGAGATGCTCAATCAGGGATCTGTATATTAAGCCCAAAGACCAGGTAGTCTGACGAGTTGCTTTTCTCAGGAAATTAAACTATGCTGCTGGCAGAGAGCAGAAGAGATGAGAAACATATTAATTGAAATAGGTCCAGACGATTCTATCAGGCAAGCTATGCACCATGCAAAGGAGATAGGCAAAAAAAAAAAAAAAATCTTAACGCCCTCAGAAAATTCCTTTTCAACTTCAGATCAAGTGATCTGCATGCTCCTGAGCATCCAAGTAACACTCAGCAGCCAGCCCTGAAGAAAAAGGACTCTTTCATATAGCACAGCAGTAGCTCACCTTCCAGTGCCCAGCTTTAGCTGCAGCTGCTGTGATGCCTCAGGGCAGGAAGAAATACTCAGACTAGGGAAAGCCACAGTGTGCCTGAACAATCATGTATTGGTGGAAAAATCCTTCCTGATTCTGGCTACAGAGCACCCAAGGCTGCGCAGTGAGGTTTAACTTTGCCCGTGCTGTAATACAGAGCTGCAAGATGAGGACAACGGAAGTAAACTTGGCCCACTTTTGGGAGAGGGTTACAGATGTCAAGGCCAGACGAGTTCTCTGGGAACTTTGAGCTCAATTCTCCTCTTGTCTGTTCCCAGCTATTTAGGCCATAAAATTTCTCCTAGAAGCAGCGTTAAGGCACATATTTTGACATCTTCAGATCCAAGTAAGCTTATCACCTCTCCTGGTAATAAGGTTTAGTACCTAATTATACTTTCACTGAGAAATCTTACCCTATTTCAAGGTTAAATCTGTCTTACCGTAGCTTCCAGTCAGTGGATCTCGCTATGCCATTATCAGCAGGATTAGAAAGGCCATGCTATCAGATCTCTGTTCTATGAAAACGCTTTCACAGTGTTCACATCACCTCTAGGTTTCCTCTTCAATATCCTAAATACATCAAAAGCTTCTTAGTTTTTACATTAGCAGGATGAGTTTTTCAGTTCCTAGAACACTTCTGTGATCCTCCTTGGCACTTGCTTGAAGATGCCCACGACCACCTTGGTAGCTATCAACCAGAACTGAATACACTGGTCTAATAACAATCTTTCCAACGCTGCATGCAGAGAGATGGGAATTGCTTCTCTGGGTCATAACCCTCTTTAGGGGTAGAGTTGCCCTTTTTGCTAGTTTGATGTTCTCAGAGGTTGCTGTCTAATAGTTCTCTGTTAAAACCACTGAATCCTTTGCTTAGTCGCTGTTTCTGCAGTCTTTCATGATACAGATATAGTTGTATTTGCTGTTCCCATATGCATGATCTTCCTGGAGGGCATTAGTCCTGTTCAGTGATGACCATTTCTGTAGGTTAGGGTCAGCGCAAGGCTCTCAACAGTCTGGACAAAACTGGTGCCGCAGGAGGAAGGTCTGTGTTGAGCTTGAGAGAGAGGGGAGGCGTGGAGAAACAGAGCCAGAAAGGCACGCTAGGAGTGGGGCTGGGAGAGCTGCCTGCTTTCCTCTGTGCCTAGGGCAGGGCTCCATAGCAGCTGGCTTAGGTCAGGCTTTAACTGGTTGCTCTGTGTTTCTTCCAGGCAATAAAACATAAATAGAATATAATATATATAAATATATAAATAAATATAAAATAGAAATAGAAAGCAAACACATATCAAGTCCCTAAGCATAAAGAAAAACTGCACTTGCACTATGCTTGGGAAGGCTATCTTCCAGTGTGTATTTATAACTTAATCAAAAATATGTGAAATAATGGGCAAAATAGTTGGGATGAAAAGTCACACCCATCTGCAAATCAAATATTTAAAGGTTTAGCAGATAGGAAAGTTAATCACTGCTCAAATTGACTTACTGAAAACTGTAAGCATCATTTATGTGATGATAACACGTGGTTGGAACGAGCAGTGAAGCAGAAATGTAGTTTACTAGATTTAACACAAATATTGAGCAAAAAAATTTCCATGCTAAGATTTTTTTGATTTCTTCATTGTGTGATACTGGGACAGAATGATCGCAGGCTGGAGTAAAGCAGGGTGTGATTAAACCAGTTCATACTCAACTCTGAATTTTTAAATAGGGAAGAGGAGGCACTATACAGTTATTGCTAAACCCTGATGTTTTTTTAAGTTATTACCTATGAAAATATGTTTGTTTTTTCAAAAGTGGCATCCATTAAGCACTTAATAGGTAAAGCCCTTCTTTGTAGTAGATATGGGAATTCTGGCTGGTTGCCTTTGCAGTCTTAATTCACCTCTTTGTGCTCAGGCACTTTGATACAGACCGTAATTAGGTGCTCACATACCGTTTAGTTCCACAGAGCCTTCCTCGTGCAGGACACGGGGGAAAGTTGCAACGTTGTGCAGGGAATGAGTCTGATCTCTGCAGAGCCCTTACCGTGACTGGAAGCTCTGCAGTGAATGCAGCCAGGGATTGCTGACAGGCAATGGATAAGGCTGTGCAATGCCAAAATATTCAGAGCCACAGTTTGCACATTCCTAATGATGCGGGTACTTGGTGGGATGGGGGCTAGGCCAGATTTGCATAAATGCTGAGCATTCCCAGCTGCAAGTGCAACCGCTTGGATCTGTGCTCTATGTATATGGGGTGCCATAAAAATGATAAATACTTTGCAAAAGCACACTCTGGGGATCTCAAGTTTGTTGATTAAATGTAGAGTTTTAGCTGTTTCGGCCTTACTTGCTGCTAGCTTCACTTTCATGTCTGCCAAAAAAAGATTGTGGAAGCGCCAATGTTGTAGGAATATTGAGGCAAAATGTGAACTTTTCTGATGCTAGTTAGTGTAACAAAGAAAGGCCTCGAAGTGCGATGCAATCAGTATTGGGTTTTCTTGGGTGTACAGAAATAAGGCGCGGTGCAACACACTGAACGTGGAGGCTGAGAAGAAATGCCGGGTAACTACAGAGTCACTAAATGAGCCATGACTCCTATGGAAGCAGTTTTTGGCAGCGCGTCCCAATGCACGTGCACTGGAGAGAGACCTGAAGTGCGACAGGCAACCTGTTGTTATCTGGCTTTGCAGTCCTAGCTTTCATATGCTGGAGGGTTTTCTTTCTTTTTCTTTTTTTTTTTTTTTAATTTAATAAAAATATGTCACTGCACTTCACTGGCTATTTGTCTGACAGGAAATAAAGACATTTGTGCCATTAATGCCTCAGGCAGGCCAGGCGCAGCTGTGCAAGGAGGTAATATTTCTCTGTGATCCAAATGAGTCATTCAGGGAGATTACTGTACACAGTGTCATTCAACATCACTGCCGACGCCTGATGGAATTAATACTGCTATATATATCAATCAGATTAGCAGCAGATACGTTCAATGTATTAATAGTATAATTAGCAGCTATGAATTTGTATCGATGTTGTAGTAGTACCTTCTACGTTAGCACATCATAAAAGCTAGCACTGTTAGGCAATGGATGACAGGTGCTGAGTCAATGAAACACCTGCTTACAGATAATTGTAGTTTAAGCAGCCACATTGAGTTTAGTGAATGTGATCTTTTCTTTGTCTAGGGCTTACTTGTCATGGATATCAAAAGTAGCATCAGAAAAGACAACTTTAGAATCTTCTAACCTAGCTCCAGGGATCTTGCAGGCCTGCTCAATGCATCTTTCCCGCTAGTATCTGATTTTACCCATTCTTGAATATTTACAGTAACAGTTCCTGCCCAGCTTCCCTGGAGATGCTATTCACTTACCAGTTATTCTTTTCCTTAACTTATACTGCCAGCTTACCTACCAACTTCTGAAACTCAGTAATTCCCTTGTTTCATTTATACATTTATGTTGTTGCCTTGAAGATATTTATAGAACATGATTGTGTTCCCCTTGAGTCCTCTCTCTTCCAAACTATTAGTTCCTCCAGCTTTTCCTTCTGAGTGACCTGTGTGTCTAATTTTCTGGGTCACTGATGGAGAAAGGGAGCTGCCTACAGTACCTAAATGGAGTATGGGTCAAAGGAGAAGAGACTGTAGCTGAAGACTAACCTTGAAATGTATCAGAATTCTTGTAAGTGTGAGATACCAGAACTACATCTCTTTAGCCCTGTCCCTCCCTTTTGTTTTCAGTCCTGGCTGAAACTGATGTAACTTTGACTTTGGTAGCTGTTGGTTCACATTCTTGGTTCTCTATTTAGCAAAAACGTTAAATATTATATGAACCTCAGTCGTTTCAGTTCATCTTTATTGAAATAGGTGTTCACAGCCGTTCTGAATTTAGCTGAAATGTTGTGCTGAAAAAAAAAATTAAGCTTATTACCTACTCAGGACTTTGATTGAAGAAAGAGGTAACTTTGAACATCTGCCTGTTGTGCTATGGCTGCTTTTACATTATGGAAATGATGTAGTATATCTGGTAGGTACCTGAACAAGTTTCTTATTAATTAGCATGGGTACCTGCTGCAATCCAGCTGTGACAGCATGGATCTCAGTATGATTGAATTATTCTAGAGTGTACTACAGGTATGTATGTATCTGCATATATGTACATACACTATACTGTAACTAGATGTGCTTAGTGGAGAGTGCCTTGCTGAGGATAAATGCTGGTTAGATATGTAAATAAAATGTACAGAGGGAGAGGTCAAGGTCTACTGGCCTTGTAAAAGTCAAATTTTAAGGGCAAATATTTTCATATTTCAGGATATATTAATTTACTCTGGCATCCCTTCACTGTGTCTTCATTGTGCATTCACTATGTTCCAAATAAGATCAAAGCAAATCTCTATCATCCTTCAGTTAAATAAATATTTAATTTCAAGAGAATAGGGCAAACAGTGCATTAGGTGTGTCATTCAGCCTAAATCTGATGGCCCTGACCTAGTTCGTTGTTTGCACACAGTTCTACTTATGGAGCATCTTAAATTACAAGTACACTTTACTTTGGAAAGCACTTCAGCAGCAGTATCATGTCAAGTACAATAAAACAATGTGATAGCTCATATGAGATTATACTGTCTTTGGGGGAATTGTAGAACAACGTCTGCCCTAACAATGATGTATTTCATCCACTGCTTTTTCTTCCTTTAGTTCTAATCTGCTTCTCTAATAGCCTGCTGGAAGACCAAGTGATCAAGTACCAACCAAATAATAAGTCACCACCTCTATTTACGGGTCACTCTTTCAAAATGGCTGCCTCAGCTCATGCGACTTTATCTTGGCAGATTCTCCAAGTGATATTTTCTTTATATTTATAGCAAAATACAAAGTAACTTTCTCAGCCATGACTGTGTAAAACATTCCATGCGTGGTAAAAGAGCTCTCTCAGATGTGCAGTAATTGGCGTTGGGCATCACAGAGTGTCGTAATCCTGGTAGTTGTGGTGTCCCTCAGGCAGAAACAGCCATTGTTGTCAAAACCATTCCGAATCTACAATATGTACATAGAAAACTATATGGCTCATAACTGCCCTAATAAATTTTATGGTGATTGTCTCTATGGTTGCAATTTAACAAAAAAGCAAAAGCTCAAAATACTGAAATCAACAGTATTGGCTTTTATCAGTTACTTATTCCAGTAGTTGGTAGGTTCTCAGTATTGTTTCTGGACAAGCTTCTGCTTTAGTCTGGTGTCCTGCAGAATTTGGAACTAGCCTGGAAGTTGGTTTCCATATCGATTTTACAACTGGTGTTTCTTAATCTGTACTGGAAGAGATAGAAAAAGAGTCCTGTGAGTGCAGCATCAGTATCGGGACACTGTTTATGATCCATTGAGGTGAGCTTTTGGGATTGTCAGTGGGGAATACAGAGAAGTGCTTAGAGAAACAGCAGTGTGGTTGGAGAAACTTTCAATTCATTAATCAACATACTAGCAATCTCCACTTCCAGACAGGTGAGAAACTAAACTATGGAGCCAAGAAAATCAATCTGCATCACGAGAACACTTTCGTAAAAAAAAAATGTTAGAAATAACAACAGCTTTAGACCCTCCTCACAAATCTTGTAATAGAGCTTACTTTTAACTGAAGTATTGATCTTCGTTTCTTTAGGGAGGAATTCTGACAGCCTAAATGTACATGTAAGCATGAATGCCATCACTGTCATTGGCGTGTGCTTAAGTATAATGAGAGACAAATGTAAAATGTATGTCAAAAACAAATGCTGTGCATGCCCACCAGATTTTATCTGTTGTGTATTAACTTCTTTTGCACTTAAAGCTACTTGTGTCCTGATTATGAGTGCAACCTTATAGTGATTCTGCCATAGGTTAAGATCAGTGGGTGAGAATACTCCACAGAAGCGCACACAAAAAAGTAACAAGCTTCTCCTACCTCAGAAGAATAACATGATAAAGCATAGTCTGCTTCTGTAGGTGTTATTCATAGAAGAATATCACAACTCTTCACACCCTGTTATTTTCTGTGTATGAAAACATATCTATTTTAATTTAGATTTTCTCCTCCTCTTTCCATCAAAGGAAAAACAGGTATTTTGAGAGCTTCTTCTTTCTACCTACTTATTAAAATATATTAGCAAACATTAACAGTGTTATAAACAAATACATTTCAGTCTGTCCTCCCCTGATAAGGATTAACACATGCCAGGCGTTCTTCCTCTGTTCATAGCAGCCTGAGAAAGTAGTCTTTGTGACAGACCTGTAAACCAGTGATTCAGGCTGCCGTGTGCTGTATCTCCCACTGAATTATCTGGGAGTCTTGCCTATAAACTCATCCTCGCTTCTGCAGAACTACAGCAGGGGGGAGTCTTCTTAAGTTTTCATGACCAAGGCAGATGTATTGGCAGCCCAAGCCAACAGAAGAATTCCCAAACAAATTAATCCAGGCAGAGCCCAGTGATGTGGCAGCACAGATCCCAGGACCTGGAGGTGTAATGGAGACTCTGCAGAAGCATTAATGGCTGGCCTCTCTCTGAATGAGCTGAAATTGTTGAATGACCTTCTTGTGCAGCACATTGCCATGATTATCGTGGTCAATCATTGATCTTGTCAGTGTTGCAAACAAGCAGTGTTGTGGATGCAGTACAACAAGGGGTGCCAGGGCAGCTGGGGAATATCTGAGCATCTGGGAGTATCTGAGCATCTCAGGAAACACTACTTGTTTGTTAAAATGTGACTGAAGGACTTAAGCACAAGCTAGACCTTGATGTCAGTCACCCAGTGCAGCATTTCATTTCCGTATTGTGCTGTAAGCTTCAGCATCCCTCAACACCAGCCGAGAGGCAAAGCAGGAGTCTGGAGACACGGAGGGCATTCTACAGTGAGGCAGGAAACAGTGAGGTGAGCTGAGCCATCCTTGTAGCATCAGTGATTTAGCAGATTGGCCACTCCAGGGAGCCAGAGCTCCTCCATCACTGTTAATCACATTCTGGAAAACAATCCTGCTCAGAAAGAAGATGGAAAAGGGGAAGGTGAGGAAATAGCTCGGTAATGTTAGTACACACAGTTCATTCTGGAGATGAATGCTGCTGGGTACTAACAGGGTAATGACCTGGAACTTCCATTCAGATGTTAAGTGTAAGCAACAAAACTGCACCCTGCGTCTGTATGCTGGAGGAGACATTAATGGATCTTATGTACCAACCATAATTTCTAGGAATCTAACGAATAAGGTTACTTGGGGCTTTTTCTAAGGTGCCTTTATGGTGCTTTTCAATATTTAAAGCCTTTAGTAGGCTCTTCAAGCTAAATGCTCTAGAGATGCGTAAGTGAAAGCACAAAACCATTAAAAAAAGAAAGGGAAAAAAGGTTGGTTGTAATTGCAAGTTGTAGTGGGAAGATACTTACATTACTTTCTGAATGTTGTTGCTTTTATATTGAGCAGAATGGGGCCACTTAGGATGGGGAGACTCCAGAGATGATTTAACTGTGCAGTACAGCCTGAGCAAAGGTTTCTTTGCTGTTTTACGCTTCCAGGAAGTCTGTAGTAAGGTGATGGTTCAGGAAGAGAGTGCTGTTATCAGCACCAGACTCTCAGAAACTAGTTCATCCCATCAGACCCTTGGTTTCTTTTTGTGTAGCGGAGGGCTCTCTGTCTTCAGCATCTTTGGGGGAAGTTGCAAAGGGCCTGACCAAGGGGACCAGCCAAAACAGCCTAAAAGCCTGAGGCATGGACTGAGGGGCACGGAGCATGGAGGCTGCCTAAGGGAAGCATCGCTTGCAGCATTCAGCAACATGGCTCCTACAAACGCAAAGCTTCCTTGCTTGCTGTGATGGCAGCTCACAGCAGAAGGCATGAATTGAGGCATCAAAGTCTCTTTGTTCACTGAGCAGATGGAAATGTTTGGCTACGTTGTGGAATTCTTCTTACCGTCTGGACCGAAATTGCCCTTGTTTTCATACCATCCAGCATTAATATTTCCCGAAGTTGCCCCTTAAGCAAAGCAAAAATACTCCACAGCACGTTAACAACACGAACATATCCCAGTAAATGGCATTATACATAATACAACATGGTTATTAGCCAGCTGTGCACATAAAGCACCAAGTGGAGGCAGCAGGATGTAAAGCAGTGTCTTGAGCTCTGAAGGCGGTAGTCTCCATGCAGAGGGCCAACAGAGCTCTCCTGGCTTGCGAGTTGCAATGGGCAGCACTTCTCTGTCAGCAGCAGCCGTCCATCCCTGGGGTGTTTTATGCCATTTCAAAATGCCTGTAAGCCATGGGCTGGCTCGGCGAGAACAAGCTAATCACACAGTGGGCAACAACTCTTGTGTGATAATCACAGATCTGTTGGCCATGATAATTTGTAAACCTTCCTAACTTACTGCCAGTCAGATCTGGACTGGCTTGTGCCTTGTGATTTGCCACAGTTGGAGGTACCTCATACTAGCCTAATGTCTGTATCTACCTATTCATCATATTGCTTTATCTCTATAAAATTAGAGAAAGAGAAAATGACGATAGAGCATAGAGAGGTTTTATTAGCAAAAGTTTACAGCCACAAGTTATATTGGCAAAATTTTTACATCCACACCAAGTTATATATGTCATCCTAAGAAAGTGCCAATAAAACTTTAGTACTGTGCCACATACACTATCATGTGTTCAGAACATACCTCAGGACCACCATTTCTGTTTTAGTACCTGGATTGCCTCTTCAGCAGTAGAAAAACAAGGAATGGGTCCGATGGTTGGTCCTGAAAGCTTCTCTTGCGGGCTGTCCTGCGGAGCTGACACACCTCTGCTCATCCGTAGGACAACTCAAATGTTTGACTGTGATCTGGGAGGTTGAATACTAGTTGCAAGTGTCCAGAGGCACTTTCATTTTAGCTCTTTCGTTTAGCCAAAATGAATGTGAGCCAACTTGTAGCAGTTCATCTAGTAAAATTAAAGGAAAAAAATTAAAGGCTTGCTGATATTTTATAGGAAGCTCTAAAGATGATTTGTTGGAGCACAACGTAAAATAATGTTCAGACATCCTGTAGATTTTTTTTTCATATTGGAATATATTTCTATGGTTATTTTTAAATATGAAGGATACTCCAGCCAAGTATTTTGGAAGGTGGTGGACCAAGAGTTGTTTTTTCTCTTTTTTATTGTTACATTGGTTGATTAGTATTTAGTTCTCTTTTATGCAAGCACTCACTTATACCGTGATCCTCTGAATGCTTAACACGCTAATAATAGCAATGATAGAAATGCTTTATTTTAATGTCTGTTTTTCATCTTTTGTCTGCAGATGGTTTAACAAAGGGGGTCACTATTCTCCCTGTCATTTGTGGGTAAAGGCACAAGAATGACCGTGAAATATCATAGTCGCTCATTTACAATATATGTGGCAAGCCGAGAAATGAATAATTCCAACGTCCCAGGCCTGACTGCCTAGCCTCATGAAGTTAGTGAGAAGACTCAAAGGCATAGGGTTTGGGCAAGCTTGACTGCATGCTAAACCAGGGATTTTTGTGTTGTACGGTTTAATTTATGCTGCACAGAGGGGCATAGGATAGATCTCTTTTACAGATGCTTCTAAATCTGCTAGATGCTCCAATTTGTGCATGACTACAAAATGTCAGTCTGATTCTGTATTTATGATGTAAGGAGTACTGAGCTGTTGTTAGCATGATTATTTGTATAGCAACCATTTACAGTGTTATATATCCGGGACTTCATTGGACTGAGTTGGACTACATTGGACCAGATTGGACTACAGAATCCATCTGGTAGTACCCTAGAAAGAGCTAATGGTGGATCTGCTTACATTTTCCCAGTTGGGAATAAGACAGTTACAGGAAGAGCAAAATACCGCAGCCCACACAAAGCATCGCTGTGCCGGAGAGGTTGCACTGCAGCAGCTTCTGAGCAGCTGATTGAGAAGGACTGGAGGGGAGTGACATGGGAAGGCAGACTGATGCGAAGGGAAGGTAGGATGAAGTGAGCGTCAGGAGCAGGCCTTGGGTGCTTGGCACGTGTTTTTCTGGGCCAAAAACCAGAGGCAAGCGTTGGTGTGTGTTCCCTGTTCTCTTCCCACCTACACAACTTGAAGGCCCCAGAAGTAAGTGGTATAGACTAGTATATCTCAGGTAAGGGTGAGGCTGAACACTGGAGATGCAGCTGGCTGATTTCTGAAGAAGGATGGAACTGGACAGGTAAGAGGGAAACAAATTGTGTCATTTGATAGACAGATTTTTCAGCAATGTTTGGCTTGGTCAGTTATTGCTTACAGAGTTGAACTGCAGAGAGTCACGGAGAGATTTTTGGAAAGCTCACTGTAAATTCAGGGAGCAGATAAATAGCAGAGGTAGACAAACATCTTTAAAGGAGCAAAATGTTTGCTGATAAATACCTATAAGCAGTAAGTGTGGACAAGTTTTCTGTAAGACCTGATCTTAGCTACTGCAAAGGAAACGCTATGAGCTGAAGCCAAAGCTTTTGTGGGTTTTTCATTTAGAGAAAATGAGTGATTTGCCTCTCACTCGGTAGTATCAGATCTTATGGAGTGCAAATTAGAGAAGAGACAATGTTAGATTCAGATTTCTGGAGTGTTTGAATCCTAGACTTTGCTCCAGTCAGAAACAAAGGTAGAGTTTCATTACCCTCTGATACAGACATGTACTTGCTTTCACACCTAAAGTGCAGTGGAATTAAGTTGGATTGAGTATTTAAGTTCATCTCAAGTAAAAACCTCTTTTTGTCATGGGAGGAAAAACCCTTGGAAATGTGGTTCCGTGCTACAGGCTCTGAGATACCCACGCTGTATGAGATCATTGTAAGAGGGAGAAGAAAACAGAACAGGAGCTGGCCCGGAGAGAGATTCAGCAAACAACAGCAAGCTGCCAAATGATCATTTTAGTGCTGCAGTTGTTTGCCTCTGCAAAATTTCAAGGAGACCCATCAGAAAAGCCTGCTGAGGAGCAGTCTTTTAAAAAAAGGGAGATTCTTTGGTGGCGGATTCAGTTTGCAAGAGCTGCATTTTGAGATTAGGCAGTATTCCTTTAATAGAAGCAAAAATGCAGATTTTGTAACAAACAATTCTTGTATTTAGTCAGCTACTGTTGCATCACCCTTTATAAAGCACGCCCTTTTAGGCTTATCTCATACCAGTACATGCCTGGTAGTTCTATAGGAGCCTCAAATGAAGTTTACTGTGTTCACTGTATTTTTGTATCCATTCTTTCTTCCCTAGAAAAGATGCAGACAGCAGTGGGCAGCTTTACAATGGGAAAGCTGTTGTGCTTTCCCGTTGTAATGACAACAGAGGAAAAACAATCAGTAAGCGTAAAAAATGTCTTTTTTATTTAAAAGATAGTGAATACATTCCGCTTTATCAGTGGCAACAGGCGTTTCTTGGAGAGACAGTTTCCACGTTGAATGTTACGTTCCCAAAAGGCATGAACATGACTAAGTTGTAAGCAAGTGATCCCTGAAAATTCCCTTCAGCCCACAGGGTTTGTATTATTGTTCTTGCTGTTTCATCCCATAATGCCTCTCTTTTCCCAAGATTGATTATTATGTTGCTATGTACCAAAACCCCCTCAAAACCTGAAATCATCCAATCAAGCAAGTATTTTGTTGTTTGATTGTGGCAGAACACAAAGTGGCAGAACCATTTAATTTCACAGAATTTGTATCCGGCATCATAAAGCAGACCTGGTTCACACATGCTGTGGCCAAGGGTTCTTCTCCAAACATCACATATTGAAATGAACTTGGCTTCCCTCCCTTGGCTCTTTTCAGGTGTTTGTTCTGATGCTCTCACCTCTGCATTAGTCAGCGAACACTGAAATAGAGCAGAACTAATGTGGTGCTTTACTGTGGCAACTTTGCATATAAATAACGCACAACTGGAGAGGTTGTTACCTGACATTATACATTGTCGTATGATAAGTGTATGCTCTCAGAGACCTTTTCACAGTAGTCCTGATGGGAAAGAGCAGGAAGGAGGAGTTTAGTTTTTGTTTTTGTTTTCTCTATGGCTATGGAATTTGCACTATAGGACAGAATAGTTTTTCAGATGACAAGACCACACATTCTCAGCGTGATTGCAATTGTGGGAAGGGAATTGCATATTCTGGGGCATAAGACTGCAAAAGACTTGGTTTATGTTGTGGTGAGTGCAGTGTTTGCTGTTGATCTCATCGTGATGTCCTTGCCAGCAAACTAAGAGGATAAAAAAGCCCACTCTCTTAAATAAGATGCTTCTTCAGTCAGCTCTGCTTAGTACCATTGTATCAAATCTCATGAGAAATCATCTTGTAAACGCACTGCTGCAAATTACAGGCATTGGCTTGCTAAATGCTAAACTGGTTAATCATAGATGAGTAAGAGTCTGGGTAAGTCAGCTTCCAGAGGACATTGCCATCCTATTTTACACAGCTACGGCCTCCTCCTCCCGATACTGGAGAAGGAAAAAAGACTCCTTGCAGAGCACCAGGACAGTCAGCTGCTTCATCTACAAATTCTGGGACTTTGCTATTCAGACCACGTCTGTGCCCCATCACAGTACACTCATTTTTCTGTATCACCAGACTCATTTTCGCCTGGACATACTTCGGCATGCAGTAGCTCTCTCCTTTCCGCCATGTTACCGGTCAGCATAACCGAACCTCTCTTCATACCTCATTCCAGGGGTCAGGAGCTGCTGCTGCAATATCCTTTCATAATCTTTGATATCCTCATATTATATCCCGCTGTACTAACAGTATAGCCTGGGGTTTTTGCATACTGCACTTGCTGAGCTACCAAAAGCAGAGATTATGGGGTACCATGTGGCAGTGACAGCAGCAGCGGCTGCAAATAGCTTTTGACTCCATATCAGGCCATGTAAAGACGCAGATGGCTAGTTGTTCAGGCAGTATCCTGTCTTCTCAAGAGAGCACGATGGCCAGCCTGATTCCTGTTTGCGTTTGGGAACCTTTCACATAGCCACAAGCACAAACAACTCATCACAGATCCTACAGACCTGGATTGGCAGCGGGTAGAATTTACAAATTTGAATTTGTGTCTGAAAATCTTTCCTTGGAAAGTCAGTCACAATGGTCTGTTGAATTTTATAGAACTTTTTCTTGCTGCCACAATACTGTATTTTTGAAAATATCCCAGAAAAGCAATGTTTTATGTCTCTCCATCCCACCTCTCAGCTCTGGTTCGGTGTAGGCAGTTGTACGCTGCTAATTCATTAGCTTATTGCCAGATCCAGGCAGACCCAGAGTAATCAGTGATGAGGGTATAAAACAAAGCAGCCAAGCAAATTTCACATTCTGTTTTGGAGGAGGAATTAAAAAGTGAAGCATGTTTTTTTTTTTCCTCCTCCATTATGGTATTTTACAAAAACTTAAATTACTCCCTTAACTTTGCTTTTTTGCCAAATTCAATAATGTAGTAGAGATGAGTACCAGGCCCAATATGTCACATTGAAAGGGATGGGATTATTAGCAAAATAAATTAATTGTGAAGTTTCTGGTCATTGGAACCACTGCTATTATAACCAGATTGAAAAAGCAGAAGTAACATCCTTTTAAATAATTGAAAATCATCTCGAAGATTTTGCTAAAAAAATGTCCTGTGCCGGAGATGGAGCTCTTTAGCATTGTGCTTGATGGAAGATTGAATCAAGATACACAGTGCTGGATTCTTATTTCTTTTTATTGCTTTAAGGGTAGACTTTAATCTCTTTTATCCAGACCATTTCTAGTTTGCTCAGGAGTGTGCCTGGCTGACCCTTGGCAGTCCCTTGTTTTGCAGCAGCACTTATCAAATCAAGTGTGTTTCTGTTAGAGGCAGAATGTTTAGACAAAATGGCCCTTGTCATTAATGTTCCTGTTCATATGGAGCCTACTTATTAATTTTGATTGAATGAGCAAACTCTCATTTTTTAAAATTACTATCATTAGTCTTTTTCTCTATTCTTTTCCTGGTATAGGGCTAGTGGGGAGAGGAAGGGCATTATTTTCTGTGCTTGTACAAGAGAAGAATTGTGCAGATGCAGAGAAAACTGTGCTCTCTTACTGTTTTTAACTTGACCTGTTGGAAAAGAGAGCATACTTTTATTTTTCCACATACTTTTGAAGATTCAGAAAACACATGGCTCCTTTTCCTCAATAATGAATTAAACACTGATAATAACTGTCACCAAAGCAAGTTTTCTTCTGCCAATAAGACCTCAAAGTGCAGTTCATACCAAACGCACCTGTAAATCTCATTATGAGGATGATAGAAAAACAGAGGCTGAGAGCAAGGAGAGGTGGCAGTTCACTGTAAAGTCTCCCTGCTGGTAGCAGTCTCTCTCAACTTAAAATATTTCTTGTTCTAAATGTTTATTTTTTCTGATAACTTAGTGTTTTTATTAGCTAGTCTTTATAAATAAGTTAGGAATTAGCTGATACTAAACAATACAAATTGAAAATTAGTAAGTTTGTACAGTTGGAGGGTAACGTATATGAAACAGGCTGCTAGATTTTTGGGGTTTACGTTTTGTGAACAGACAGATGGACAGTTCAGTAAAGTGTGTCCGTGTATTACATTTGCATGGACCGTATCATATGGAGAGTTGGAGTAACGTCTTCTATTATCATGAGACAGACATCAGTGAGCTTCAGATCAGGCCACAGGGAGTGAATAGACGTGGTGGAAAAGAAATGAACAGGCAAGTGGTAAAGACACATCAAAATAAGATGAAAATTAAAAATAATTTTAAAAAAAGGATTCTGAACGCTTTGGGCTGAAATAGTTTTTGAGTTCTGTGTGCGTAGCTGAATAGCTACTGTCTAGCAGCCGGTCCTATGCAAAGCAGAAGATCCAGATTGCAGTTTCTAGTTGATGCCCAGTTGCGGTCATTTTCTGTTTCCCTTCAGTGTGTTCCCACTGTGACCTAGGGAAAATGTTTCAATTTTGTTGTTTTTTTTGTTTGTTTGTTTGTTTTTAAACTACAGACATGGCTGCCTTTTTTCATATTTCAAGATACATGCCTTGTCTAGTTCAAGCAGATGTGATTTAACCAATGCAATACAGTGATATCTGTTACCCTCAGGCTGAGAATGTGTAATTCTGTCCGCAAAAGAGACACTTTTCCCTTTGAAGCAAGGCACTAGAGATACAATGCAGGACAATGCTGGCATCTCCAGCTCTCAGCAAAAGATGAAGATTTGACAAAATAGGTCTTGTTAGGAGTCAGGGAATCTCTTTGCAGGGTATTCTTTGGATGTGATGAGCAAAAGGGGAGGATGATGTTAGAATGATGCTGCTTGACAAGATGCTTCAGGGAGGGGGATAACAGAACTCCGTGTTCCGCTTGGCTCTAGGAGAGGGCATAAAGGCTTTTCACAGTGTGCGTACTGCTGTGTTAATAGCATGAACGTTATTGCTTTGAATAATGTTTAATGTTGCAAGCAGCAGCATATGCTGTCATTGCAGCACGCAGGCAAACATTTGCATACAAGAGTACTAGTTTTGAAGAGGAATTGCCTAGGAAGCCCAAGGTTGTCCTTTAAGGTTTACTGGGACACATGATTGATGAATACTGCATGAATATTTAAAATTATTTATATGGAATCCTTTACAAGCTTCACTGAATCTGCAGATAGGGAGAAAAATGTTTTTGGATTGTATATGCTAACCTACTGAGAGCATTACACACCAGTCCACCACTGAGAAAATATTGTCCCTGAAGTCAACAGATTTTTTCACCTAGTCAGGCATCAGTCTTTGCTTGGATCACTGAGCCTCTCAGTGTGCCTGACAGTCCTCCTTTCCTCCCCTGGCAGTTCAGAGGTAAGACACTGCTATGATTTAAGCATCTTCACCTGTTTCTCTTATCACTTCTGTTCAGACCCTTGCCCCTGCTTAAATGCTTTCTTGCATCAAAGGTGCCAAGTAGCTTGGAAAGCCCAACCACGTTGCAGCAACAGCAGCATTTTTACAGAAGAAGGGCTTCTCAGCTTTTTTCATTGTCCCCTGGAAGGCTTCTTGCATGCTGGTACGCACAACAAAGGCAATTTCCTCCTCTCCTCTTTGGGCCTCATGAAAAGAGGCAGGTTGCAATGCGAGGCTGAGTTTTCAGTCCCATGAAGGTGCACACGGCTGCGACCTTCGCTGACTTCTCCTCCAGGTGCGGACATGGCTGGTCAGCAGGGCCCGTCAGCAGTGCTGGGGCAGGATAGCGGGTGGTAGGGCACAGCACTGTGCGCCCGTCATCTAGGCACCAGCTAAAGCAGCCGCAGCAAACGTGAAGGCCTGGAGGAAACATGTTCGTCCCAAACAGGCCCGCAGTGCCGAGGGGGCTCAGAAGTGCAGGCTGTCATCACTTTGATCGCTTTGATCTTCTAGTACTGTGGCTGTGATTTTCTCGTAACCGTATATGCTCTGCAGATATTAGTTATAAGTTTCCATGTTGGTTGCCAGCAGCACAATCTATTACGGCCATAAACTGCAGAACTATTAAACCAGTGGAGAAGGTCATGGTAATGAGGCCCAAGCGGTGCTCACTGGGGAATAAAGTTGTCATAGGTCGTACCACATCATTAAAAATGAAGGCATCAGATGACAACATATTCAGATCCCACGGGTCACATTCATTTGGATTTTCGCTATATTTCTATTTGCAAAAAAAAAAAAAAAAATCCTCACAGAAGTCTGCTGCACAGCAGGCTTTTGACAGTCGTTGGCTGTGGTTGGACAGTCAAGACTTTCCATTAATTTCACAGAATAACAGCCTGGCGGTCATGCTCCGTGACAGACTGTGTGTTTGGCCTCTCAAGTACTTTGGTTGTGTTCTTCTGCCTGAGACGTTAGGGGCAGCCCTCGGGCACGGAGGGACATCGCACCTTCCCTGGGACAGCAGCGGAGACGCGGCAAGGGGAAGGGCTTTCGGAGACAGTGAGTACGGGAGGTTGGACAGTCACTGTGTGACAGCAGCTGCTTGGGGGACAGGGAAGGCTTCTTAAGGACGAGTCCTTAAGGACGGGGCACCATTTGCTGCAGGGAGGGACTGATGGCAGAAATAAAGCTTGGAGACAAGGACCTGCCTGCAGAAAACCTTGGCTGAGGGAAAAATTGGTTTTAACCAATTTTCATTTCTCTTCTCTCTCCAACGGTCTTTTTAGAGTTTTTTCTTTAATTAAAAAGTTAAATATTCTATTTTATACTCTAGCAAAGCCTGCCCTTTTTAGTCTTTGGTCTTTTATGTGAAACTTTCTCTAAAGAGAAGGCTTTGGATCCTTTCAAACATTAAATATAAATTAATCGTTATCTCTGTCCTTGCCTTCTGCCACATGGCAGTACTAAAGGGCAAGGTGGAAGGGGGTAAAGGTCCTTGTGCTGCAAAGAGCAAAGCACAACTTTCACCTTATGCTCCATAGTTCCCCTGAGCACGTGGACTGCGACTCAAAACACGAAAATCAGCAAGGCCATTAGGAGTGCGCTGGGTTAAGTACCAAGCAGATGCTGTGAGGACAGGATCAAAATGGTGCTCAGTGCTCAAGGAGCACGCTGAGCCCCAGCAGCACGCGTGCCGCTGAAAGCGTGCTGCTCAGCCCTCGCCTGCAGTGGGCATTGCGGGATGGCTCTCTGCTGGGCAGGGATCTCTGCCTCCAGTGCCATCCCATTTGCTTCATGGGAACACAGCACCCTGCATGCAGCACCGGGTAGGCACAAGAACGCATACGGAATATGGATGTGTATAGAATGATGTGAAATCTATGCACTTAGTTTCTGCAATTCTTTGGAAATGCTAAGGGAGAGTTGAACAAAAGGCAAGATGGCTATTACCAAACCATTTTCCTTTTCTGTTATCCTTGTCACCTTAAAAAGGTGCTTCCCTCCCCTTTGCAGGCCCGCTGTTCCTGCAGTCTGTTAGACCTCCGAGGGGTGTCAGTGTTTGCAGTAGATCCCTAGAGACAGGGCAAAGCACTTTGGCTGCAAAGTTGTGCTGTTTTAATTTGAGGAGGCAGAAAGCCAAGTCAGATTGACAGTTTAAGTACCAACAAAATAATAAACTAAATGTAGATTCTGTGTCCAAGCCTCTTCTGCTTTCAGCTCCCACTGGGACACTCTGTTCCAGTGGCCTTGTTCTATTCGACTTTCTTCCAGGGGAATTGGAGAGTATCCAACTTTTAAAATTACCTCAGCTTTAATTTATTCTGCTTTTGATGTTCATAGCACCATATATCTAATGGTCCCCAAATCTTTTCCTTAGTCTCTGAGGCTATAATTTACCTGCCTGATTTCTCAAAGGCAGATATGACTTTAAAAGTTACGTATAATTTTAATATCCATGTGTTTATATAATATATTAAGTTTGTGGGGTGAGGGAGGAAGGGAAATGACTTATGCTTCATGAACATTTCCAGTCATTTTAAAGACAAACAATCTTCCGTTTTACAGGGGCGTTTTGTAGAAACCTGCACAGGTCCTGCATGTTTAAGGTGACTTACACTTGGCAAAAAATGAACAAGCTGTTCTCCCTTAGGACTTAGTACCAACCTCACAGACCTAGGTGTGATCCAGCTAATTGTAGTCCTTTTCTGTGAATGGGTTTTGTTTTTGTTTTTTTAAAGGAGAACACTGTCGCTGGTGGAGATGGGGAAAAGCCATGTGAATTAGGAAGCACTGGATTTTAAATGTCAGGGTTTAGAAATAGCTTGATTCCAGTGTCTGTTGAGGCATATTTACGTAAACCTGGAAATGCAGAAGGAAAACAGTGAAACAGAGCCGCAGCACTTGTTAAGGCCCCTTTTCAGAATAGGTTAAATTTAGATAAAAATCACTTCCAAAGCCTTGTTTCCCACCTGACTGCTGGGCTGTAGGAATGAGAGCTATATATATAAGTAGAAGAGAATCATGGTGAGAATTAAATCCTGAAGACTGGCCTCGTGATGGCACAGGATGGCTCAGGAAAGCAAATCTGAGCAAGATGTCCCGTGATTGCATCACAGCTGGTGAAAGCGAACTGCCATCCAAGGCAAGCGCCGATTCCGGAGCCCTGCGGACACTCACCCGCTGACTGCCGCATCGCCTCTCCCGGCTCCCTGCGGCTGGCCAGGGCAGAGCGTGGCTATTGATTTCCTCCTGCATCTAAGCCTGGTATCATCTCTGCGCGCTCTCGCCTCTGTCTTGGTGTTACAAAAATCAGACATGGTGAAAAAGATGATTAGCCAATTCTCTGCAAAGCAAGTTAATGCATCTTCTCTCACACATCTACTAGTTTCAAAGATACTCATCTCCTTTTATTTTCACCTGCACATATATGCTCAGGGAGAGCCAAATGTTCACATGGTTTGTGTTGGTGTAACTTTCTTAAAGCCTGGTGGAAGAAAAGAGAGCTATAGAGATCTGACCTTATGAATTCTGATTTGAATGCAGAGGCAATGAGTGTAATTTAGCGGTCATTAGCAATAGAAATGTAACGTCGGACTAGTGTTTCTGTTTTAGTCTGTGCCTGAAGCAACTAGTCAGGCTTACGAAACAGGTAACTTTTCTTGCTATCCAGAATTGACTGGATAGTCAAAATCTTTTTTAGGGGAAAGAGGGGAAACAAAGACACCGCTTGTGTCATGCCTGTGCCACCTAATAGATCATCCTAAATAATGTGGTGTCCTGCATCTTCCTAGCAAGCTGTTTCTTCCTTTTTCTTCCTCCTCTTCCTTTTTCCTCCATAGGTGATGAAATAGATTGGCTCCAGCTCACCCCTCCTGGCAGGCCATATGTGCTGCATGATGCCCTTCTTTGCTAGATTGTTCCAGCCTTTGGGAAGGTGGGAGTTTATTCCTGGAATCACTCCAGTGTCCAGATCACTTTCATTGTCTTTATTAGTATGGACTGCAGCCCATCATTGCTGAGAAGAGCAGTTGGTAGGGAGCATGAGATAATTGCCTAAAATGAACTCTGCCTCCACGGGGCACAAAACCACTCAGTGGCATCGCAGCTCTCTCATTCCGGCTTAAGTCACCTTCCTCGCTCTAGGCAGTAGCTGCTTCTTGCATATGTTCTGGGGACCATATGCTCAACCTGCTCCCCAGACCCAGGCTTGGACACTCTGCCTGCAAAGCAATATACGTTCTCTCCTGCAGACCTTCTCAGATGGGATCCCCATCCTACTGGTGCAGGATAGCTGGCAGCAAAAGAAGAAATCAGCTTTGCTGTGCGCTCACTAGCTGAGCAAAGCTCCACAGGTCCAAAGGATCGGTCTCTTCCTATCTGCCCATTCCTAAACCCAGCACGGCTCTGTGTGGTAGGGCTAACCTCTGCAATATTGTTGTACCTCATGCAAGGGTCTGTCTTATCAGCCTAAACAGAGTGCTGTGCTATTTTGTATGGTGCTCGGTCAGAGATGGGTCATGACTGTGAAAGTACGGTCCAAGCTCCTGAACATTCCCTGTCCTATATTTAGCAGTGAGACAAAGCAAATTCCAGTGGTGTTTTCTCTGCTGGGCTCATTGAGCAGACACCGTGGTGTATCAGAAGTGGTTAAGGTTGAGCCTCGTTAACTCCCCCAGCTGGAACCTGTTAGCTGGTGAGAACTAGAGGCTGCCAGCTACCAAGAAAGAGATGAAAGTCAGGAGAAGACTGAAGGTGCAGGTTTTGGAGCTATGGACTGAAAGGAATCATGCAAGGAAAAATGTAAGAAAGGGCGCAGGGCTACAAAAATAGGTAGGGAGATTTATGGGGTATGGGTTGGTGCTTAAGGCATGGTGGCTGAGCTTTCCTTCCCTGCAGAGGGGAAGAAGCAGCCCTGGAAACAAATAAGCACCAGAAAGGGAGGAAAACCCAGTGCTGGCATGGATGGCGTGGGATTTTGTTGTTTGGAAAAGGGAGAGATGCTGCTGTAGCCAGGCAGAAGGGTCATGTCTGCCTAATGTAATGCTTAGATTTCTGCCAGACTGAGGCATGAGGAGTGCGGTTGTGGTAGTGAAATACTTCCTCTGGGTAACTTTGACTCCCCCCAAAGCTGTCTGTATTAGCCTGCTTGAAATGCTGTAGCGTGTGTAACAGGCTTCCTGTGCCTGTACGGTCTCACTGAGAGCTAGCGTTGCTGTGTTGCGCTGTGCAGCTGTGTACGGGGTGTTGGGGCGATACGTTGTACTAGATCCGCTTATAGCGGGCGCAGTGGGCACTTTGTGCCTTCTGTCTTGTAGCAGAACTTGCATTCATGCAGTAGCTTACACCACGTCCGTGTTTCTGAAATCTCTTGCCAAGTGGAGCCTCCTCTTGAGGTTCCTTCTTGGTACCAGTGCGGGGTAAGCAAAGCCTGGATCAACGCTGCTCAGCAGTATCGCAGCCCTGCAGCTCTGCCCTGCCGTGGGACGGCTGTGTCCCACCGCTGCGCGTTACGTCTGCAAGCTCCCCGGCCCCTCTCGGCCATCTAAGGGGAAGAGACCTTGGCTGTTAGACTCCTCCATGCCCTCTCCCACTCGAATTTGCTGTGTTGGTGCAGAGGGAGAAGGCAGCAAGCTCTTGCATTCAGCCCACTTCTGGAGATAAGAATGAACTGCAGCCATGACCTGAACCAGAAGCATCAAGCTGAGAGCAAACCTCACAAACCAGCAAGCTTTTACAGCCTGCTGTAGGCATCCCTTTGCCCTTCAAAAGGGAAATAGCCGCATGTCTCTTTGCCGCCTCAGTGAGCAGGGAGCTTTATTAGAAAATGTTTCCTTGCGTTTGCGTCCTGCTTGGTTTGTTTGGCTCTTATTAGTTAGTAATTGTTTCATTACTGTGGAAATAGATGTCATGTTATTTTTTATGTTGGTGTCTTTTTTTTTTCCCTTCCTCTGTTGTTTCATGAACATTTCTTACAGTTATTTGCTGCAGGGAAAATGTGAAAAGGACTATATAACAGGAGGCAGAAACTGAGAAATTGCCTTTGCTTTGGGAGAGCCCTGCTTCTTGCCCTCAGCTGGCAGCAACAAACCTATCGATATTAAACTCAGGTGTGAGCCAAAACGACCCGGCTTGGCAGTTACAAAGCGGGGGTGGGAGGAGGGTGAAGCAGGGCAGATTAAGAGTCTGGAGAAGAGTACGCCTGCACAGCTGAGGGCTCACCAGTTTTGGGTTTTTACTGATTGAATCTGAGAGGAACGGAAGCCCCGATGTGTTTGATGGGGCCCTTTGCTCCCTTTGTTCCTTGAAGAGGACGGAGAAGCAGAGGAGGCTTCTGCAGTCGAAGGGATGGGAAGGAGGCGTGCGTGTGTGGGCAGTCGAGGGCCGTGTGCTGTGTGGCTTGGTTGGAACGGGGCAGTAGAAGGAACCAGTTAGAAAGTGTTGGTTGGCTGCACGGGTGGTTCGCAGAAAGCAATTTGGGGCTCTGCCAAAGGCTGAAATAGTTACAAGTTTGTGGGGGTCCTCACGTGCGCAACGCTGTTGTGTGACAATATTTCATTGGAGCCTCTGGAGAAATACAGAGCATGCTGCTGGCAGTGCCCTGCTCTGTCCTTTGCCCTGTGTGTCCTGACAGCAAAGGGTTTCAGGTTTAGTGCTTTTATGAAGGATTATTTTTAACAGAATCAAGTACCAGGCATCATGGCCACAGCTACATTTCCTACGGCAGAGCTCAGTCTTACATCCCTGCAACCTTCTGTGCCTTCATCCCATCCTGGGCCTTACACCTCCCTATCGGGGGGAATGCTGCTGATGCTTTTTGTTTTTATTGTAAATTAAAGAAGCCAGCAAACCCTTTAAAATTCAGCTGGCCTCCTACTGTTTCAAATATGGACCGATGAATGCTCTTATTGAGAGGTAACTTTAATGCAGAGAAAAGAGCTGCAGAGGAGAGCTTTGCACATTAAGAACTTGATGAATTATGCATGATGCGCAGCAGTCTGGTATCAGCAGTGCCGGCTTTATGAGAGGAAGAGAGTGATAGTAACAATTTACATCATCCTCTAGCTGTAGTTTTTCATAGTGAAGCAGTAATTTGGGCTGCTAGGCAGAGAAGGAGCAACGTGGCTCCTCCTTTGGGCCCCAGGGGCTAAGAGAGGTTATTTGGCAGCAGGGAACATGAGACCTGTTTGGAGCAAAGCGAGGAGAAAGGGAAGAGAAGGCGGGGAGGACACATCAGCTCCACAAGCTGCTTCGCAGGGTTGCGCTGAACAGCGGTGGAGTTGCTGCTGGGCTGACAGGACCCAGCGTGTGTGCATTTAAACCCTGCCACGTAATGGGACAGGAAAGCTGACACCAAAAGCATTGTATCAGGCAGCCTGTGCTGCCTGGGCTCACTGTCCTGCAAAGCAAAGGTGGAAAGAAAGAGGAAGCGGCAGTTAAAGGGAAAAAAATCTCATTAAGGGTAAAGGTTGACTGCAGAAAAATACAACTCTGCAGCTCTCTAATGTGAGGTCTGTTCCTGTGCACGACAGCTGACTTGCAGAGTTCCTGCGTGTCAGAAGTAGGTAACTAGTTCGAGCGGTTTGCCAGGAAATGAAGTGCCCTAGAAGTTTTCCAGGCCTTTCTGAACCAACAGCAAAAAGAAATTAGTTTCTGCACTTGCTGGTGAGTTGCCACTGCATATTTATCAGACAGCTACTTCTTTGCTAGTGGCGGAAGTAGGAGCTTGGTTGCCTTGTAGCTGTTTCATTCTCTTTCAACAGATCTGTTTCTGCCATTGCATTCTTTAAGTTTCTGGGTTTTGGCCATTCATGATTTCAAACTCGTTTTTAGAAAGAGGCAGTCCCTACAGGTGTTGAAAGTAGACTGTATTGCTATGAGGCATCTGCGTAGCAATAATGATTTTTTCTTTTTAGAGTGTTGGTTATTTTTCCCTTTCAAAAGCACTATACAAACCACAAGGAAATTGTATGCTGCTACTCCATGGTGGGAGAGTATATTCATGTTCAGCTGGAGACGTTGACCTTCAGAGAAACACAGTCCAGCATTCTCAAAAGCATGTTGTATTAGGAGGCAACGCTTCCTGAGATATTCAGAGGTGCTGATCATATGGAGCCTCTCTGGGCTTCAGCTCAAGCGCTTGGCATTTACAAAACTGGAAAGCATCTGATATTGGGCCAAGTTTTTCAGAGTAGCCTCTGATTTTGTCTAAGTGACTTCCTTGGCCTAAAAGGTTCAACAGGAATACTGGACATTGCTGCAATTTCTAATTCTCTGCTGCTCCGTGGTAGGTTGTTCTTCGTTGTTGAGTTGGTGACTGTGATTGCCTTGGTCGCCTCTTCCCAGTCTGAGTCCTGTATGTGATGAGGCTGTGTTTTTGAGTCCTAACATTTTGTAGTTGTTCTAACTAACCTCAGCCATAAGCAGCACAAAGAGGTCTTGTTTTACGTCAGCCTCAAAGGATGCTCAGATGCAGAAGAGAGGAGAAGCCCCAGCGCTCTCAGAGAGAGGTCCTTGTCCTCCTCTGGGTTCCTGCAGAATTCCCATTCACAGCTTTCCTCTATGTTAAAAATGTTGGTTAGGATTGTTACAGAATGCTTAAAGAATGTTGATCAAATTAGAACTCTCTTGCCAATGAACTGGCAAAGCTTTGATTCTGGCTATAAAATATCTCTGGTACACACATGATGTTGCAATTTCTTATAGCTGTACTTTCAGGCAGGGTTCACTGAATTGTTCTACTTTGTGTTTACTGGTGCGGGTATGCATGAAAAGTGAAACCACCCTTTTAAACTGTAAGCAGCAAAGTATGTATTGTGCTTTAATTGTTTTCATTTTTGGCAAAGCTGCTTTATAATACAATTATGTGTGTGCCCAGGGGCATATGGGATTGAATTACTGGTATCTGCCTTCCAGCACTCTCGCTTTCTCTCAGACACCCCATACTTAAATTATATGAATCCTTTGGGAACCAGGCAATTGTGTGTTAGTTAGCAAAAAATATCTGAAGTTGCACACAAACATCCTTATCTCCAGAGCTGTTTTGTAGGTAACTTTTCTTTTTATTAATCTAAGTGCTATGAATATAGGCTTTAGATCTCTGCTCAAGAAATGTCTTACGAAGATGTTCTTCCACATGCTAGGACGAGACATCTGGGGAAGATGTGAATCACCTACTCTGATGAAGCATGAGAAAAGGAGGAGGGGAAAAAATAAGTCTTTTGGGAAAAATAAGTCTATTAGCTGAAATGAAAGCTCTGGTAATCCTCATTCAAAGAAGGCTTTTGTTAGTATTCCACAAATAATCTTCTTTGTTTGCCTGTGGTTTTTTTTATTTTTCATTTTCTTTTAATTTTTTCAATGCTTCATGGAAGATGAGCTATGTGTGACACCTTTGTAAAGATGCCAAGGCAGAAACTACTCATTGCTGGGGATGAAATTAAGGCCAACACCATATGCAGCTTGTGTCACACAGATTAAGACTTTTTTTTTTTTGAGTAATTATAATTAAACAGAAGCAAATTTTGCATGGATGTTCTTCTCCTGAGTTATCCTTGTTCCTTAAATAATCTCAAGTGCTATAAACTGTTTAAATTGAAATAAGTGCATGCACAAGGGTGTTTGCAATGAAATAAACAGAATAACTTTGAGCCAGTTTTAGTATGAATTTGCAGTAGTAAATTGTATACGGGAGCAATACAAAAAGATTTGACAGAAGTTGTGGAGTCTCCATAACCAGCGACAAGTTGATTGATGTTGGCATTTTACCATGCGAAGACTTGATTTGAGATTGGGTCCAAAACCATGGTGGCACATTCCACCTCCTTCAGAAAATGCAAGGGAACTGTGAACACATCCCCAAATTTCCACAAGGGATATGTATCTAAAGACGCCTACAGAAATCTCTTTCCCTCTGACTGAACAGGGATGGACACAGCTTCTGAGCTGGACTGGATTCATTTAGTGCGACTCTCTAGCAGGTTATTCCTTCACTGCTGCTCATCAGCTTTAAAAGATCTTACTTCCACCATTTGAAATGTAAAACATCTTTATTCCTTGTATGTTTAGCGTATGCTCCTGGTGACTGAAAAGTATCTATTTCTTTATCAGCTAGGCGGATGATTTATTCTCAAGATTTGTTCAGGTCTTGGGCAGAATTTTTCCCTTCTGGTGCTGGTCCAAGCCAGGTTTTGTTGGCTGCATCTTTGCTCATACACAGAGGTGGGCTTGTGATTGCAGAGATTACAGGTGGTTATTTACCTAAGGATAATAATACGCACCGTGTGTAACCTCTTCCCCTGGCTTTTATTTGAATATTAAAAGGAGAGAAATCATGTGCCTACAGGGGTTTCCTTTGTGTCCCCATCTCTATCTTTCAGGGAGGGGGGGAAAAAAACCAAGCAACAAACAAACGTGCTGTGTTCTCCAGCTAGAACCCATTCAAACAAAAGAAGTCCTAAATCCATATTAATCACCGCCACCTTTAATTTTTCAATCACTGCTTGATTAAATTGCTGCCTAGATCCATCCTTTCAGTGGTGGGGCCTGGTGAGCGTTCTACAGCAAACTCAGAGAAGTAATAAAGTGCTTTCTGTCATAGGCACTCCCCAAAGCACCAGACACAGCACAAGTTATTAAAAAAAAAATCAAAGAGTGAGCTGCTGTAAACTGTGCGGAGAGGGGAAAAAAAAAAGATTGTCCGGGGAAGTGGAAGAAGATTTTAATTTCATATCTGCAATTACAAAGGCAAATACATCTGTACAGAGGGTATTTCAAAGTCAAAAAGAAATGAGCAACATTGGATGGTTGGGGCTGCGGCGAGAACTAGGTTTGTAAGGGTTTTTACCACTGTCAAAAGACAAGTGCCTGTTATTTTTCCTTCACTAGAATTGTCAGTGTAGAGCATGTCCATCAGTTAATAAACTTGCATTGATCCACAACCACTTGCCTGTCAGGAATGCAGACTTTCCAACTGCTGAGGTGCCCTGATTTCCAGTGAAGGTGGGGTTTTATTGAAGCCAACTTAAATAATGAGCAGCCCTCTTCTGATGCTCTGCATCCACTATGAAATTCGAATATGTTGCTGAAAGACTCAAGGGTAGACCTGTGGCTCTTGTGCCTCCTTCCACCAGAGAGAGCAGTTTAGGTGCTGTTCCCATGCTGGCCTGTGGCTTGGGCTCCAGCGCTGGCACTATGGTTGGTTATTTTCTTTAAAATGCAGTCTACGGGTCTCTTGCAATTGCGGGAGTATCCCCTTGGCTTTGCATCTTGTCGTCATCAGCTCTGTAAATCTTGATGTTGATAAAAGCATATATTGGACAACCTTGTTCTTCCTAGGACATTTCACGGGACACGTTGCTGTGTTCTGATATAAAGAACACAACTTTTTCTTCTCCCCCCTGCCCCCCCTAATGTGGCTACAACATGAGTCAACATAAGCTAAATCATTATAAGTCAATGTTAAACCAATTCAGGAATGTCCACACCAGTGTTTGTGTGGACAACAATTTAGTGAAATCAATTGAAAAATCGATGTTGGGCCTCATCTCTGTCAGTTTAACTAGCTGCCTTCCCATTCAGCTCCCAGCCATCTGATAGCTGGTGAAAAAACTGCAGCATAACGTTATCTTAGGCTTACGCAGTCTTCATTGGCAAAATGAAGGAGGCTTTCAGAGGCTGAACTTACTCTGTAAAGTCTGGATTGTGCAGAACTTTACCCAGCTGAATAGGTGATGGAAACAGCCTGTTTGAAGCTGAACAAGCCCATGGCTACAGCTTTTTGAGAGCAGAACAGCCTTGCTGATGGGATACCAGAGTAAGAATCGAGAGAGCTGAGTGCTCATTTCTACCACTTCGTCTCTCTGTCTTTTTTTCTCCCCCAAATGGCTGCAGTAATACAAATCTTGCATGTGGTGTCTGGGGCTTATTTCCATTCATTTGTTCTTGGGAAGCTTTTTAAGAGTCAGAGATTACAAAGGTAGTAAAAATACACTGATGACTGCAGCCATTGGATGCTTGGAGTAGTTCTGGCACATCAGTAATACTCTGCCACCGTGCCTGCTGGCGTCAGTGCGCTCTGATGAAAACCTGGGGCTGGTGTTGCACTGATGAGGCTGGTCTGCTGAAGAAATCTGTCATCACATAAGGCTTCATCTAATTATTTAGCAAGTACCTTTGAAGCTTCAGAGCTAAGCATGGATTCTTCTGGTTAATAAGGATGTGATTTCTGTTGAAGACATTTTTTTTCCCTTCATTTTCGTATACTGTTAAAGGTATGCTGCTAAAGCAGTGGTTTTGGTGCAGTGCTGACTTCATGATTACAGCTCACATGGAAGCAAAGCAGCATCTGCAAACCTGAAATAGGGTCACAACATTAAAATTCTTGCTTTCTGTAGCTTACCTGTTGAAAGATTCAGGAGCGAGGTGTATTTCTGTACTGTGTTACCAGTACTCATTCAGTGGTTGACCTACATCGGACTTCACAGCCTGCAGCTAAAGCTACTGCCAGTGTCCGTAGCGTAGAGGCAGGGAGCTGGTGTGGGTAATTGCTATATCTTACTGTACAGCAAGGCGTGTACCCTGTGCCTCTCCTGAATAAACGCATCTCATACTGCTCTGCAGCAAAACGCAAGCATCCCACAATGAGCAATAACAATTCAAAAACATTTCATAAACATTCTCATTTAAAAAAGAAAAAACACAATCCACAACACAACAGCGGTATTTCATTTTCACAAAATGACTTGGAGATCTCTTTGCAGATTGTGGTAGAAATACTGTTGGAGCAGTGGGTCTGGGAGTCTGTCCTTCCCTGCTGTCCTCCCATTTAGCATCGAAATACATTCGGGCTTCCTTCTCTACTCTAATACTATTGTTTGCAAATTTGTATTGCTCATTGTTAGCTGCTGGCTTGCGAGAAGGAGCCAAAACTGGACCCTTCCAAAAGGCAATAGGTTGGATGTTGAAAATGTCAGCCAGGATATGTGTGCGTTTACCTCTGGTTTTCAGAAAGCATGATCGTGATTTTTAATTTCTGTAGGTCCCTGGGGGAATTCTACTAGAAAAAGCTGATGAGGGAAATTGCTTCTAATTCTACAGCACACTCCATCCCTTCCCTCGTTGAGTTATTATTGTATTGTGCCAGCAGTCTTGATAACGTGTTCATTGCTCCCTTGTCCATTCGTGCTCTGCAACTATTTTAGCTGTCTCATTCGAATAACGCAACCACACTTGTTATTTGGTGTAGGTGTAATGACTTGGGATACTGAGGTCTTGAGGCAGGCATGGGGTTAACCTTTGCATCCTTTGTAATTGTGTCAGCTAGTGGAAATTATCACAAGACCTGGAACATGAGCTTCAGAACAGACAAGAACCTGTAGCCAGCATTTTTGAACCTCTTGGGGTTATCATGCCCAAGCAATCGCCTATCTCCTAGCCAAACGGCAGATCCTTAATTTATCAGTGAATCATTACTTTAGCAGGGAGATAGCATTATAACACGATTTCTTTACTGTGTAATCTGAGCGATTTCCAGTTTAGTCAGGTGAATGATAAATAGAAAAGGAGCTTTAGTAGCAATAAGGTGATTTGTTTTCGGTTATAAGCTTGGGGGCATAGCATAGGTCAAGAAGGTGCAGCACACACAGAGGTGTGGATGTGTTGGTTCTTCAGGCTTTTAGCTCTTTGCTTTCCTGACTTTGCTGTTGAGTGGTTTTCTTCCATAAAAATTGTTAGAAGTAGAGGAACTTGCAGAGCAAGAAAAGAGGGATCTGAGGATCTTCATCACAAGCGCTCTCACCCACAAATGCCACAACAACAAGTTACACAGCATGTCCAGACTGCTGGTAGAGCATCTCTGCTGTGATCTGTCGAGTTGTGTGGCTCTCTGCAAATGGGCTTTTGGACACGGGAGCAGGGGTGCTGTGCAGATGTGCTTTATCCCAGTACAGCATTAGCCAGCTACAGCGGGCCAATCGCTGAGTTTCCTGAAGTGACCATTTTGGGGATAACATTCCCTTACGTCATATGTGATCGCTTGGAAGAGCAGCAATATCACCTTTTGCATTTGCTTGACAACCTTTCGGCTTTTCAGTCCGTTTGATTACAAATGCCAGAGTTATTTAGGAGAACACATGCTGTCAGCTTCGATTGGTTTCCTTTGTAAATTTGACAGACGATGTTCCCTAAATGTATGACACAGAGGATTACTCGGTGAAGGCTGTCATGTACCAGGACAAAGGGATTTTAAGAACAATAACGACAAGTAAACATCTGTCTTTGGTAGACTGTTGTTAAAATTCTTTGAGAAGACAATTCACGTGAAGGGTGTAAACAAAGGTTTAGGAGTTGCTAATGTCAAGAATAATATGATCCTGGGTTTTGGATTTTTTTTTTTTTTTTTTTGCTTTTAAACAGGAGGAGGGGAGCTGAGCAGTGCAGTAAAGGAAGATGCAAGTAGGAGGATAAAAGAATCGGGCAGGATGCAGAATGGCCAAGAGGTGACAGATGTATTTGCAGAGGGTGGGGAAGCAGCCAAGGAAATGGCAGGGAAAGCTCATTTTGGCAAAGTTATTTGTACAGCTGGGAACTGCTCACTTAGGTGGACAAGGGAAGAAGTAGGGGCCTGGAGTAGAAAACCTGTAGTGAAGGAGAGCTGATAGACATCAATGCCAGACATAAATTTGATGAAATTCACGGAGCTGCATGATTTACCTGTGGAACATCTAGCCTGTTATCTGTATCTTTTTTTTTTCTGTTGTCCATTGCATGCATATAAAGCTCAGGTTTGTATGGTTGATGTCATACAGGTTTTCTCTTACTTGTCACCCTTCACTCTAATTTTTTTCCTGTATTTGTGTGTTACTGAGCCTTAAAGGATACAACAGTTATGATAAGCTTGCTGATTTCCAGAACATACCATCAGAGTTGGTTTTTTTTTGTTTGTTTGTTTTGAGAGCCTGGCATTTACTGAATGGCAGAGAGCTCATCCAAGGCTGTGAAGGGACCTTTGGCTCGCTCGACTGCTGCACTGTAAGGCACGTGCCTGGGGATTTGCAGCTCAGTGACACCAGTGGCTGTCTTCAGAAATGACGAGTCTGCAAACTTGGGTGTGCAGAGAAAAGCTGCCCCTCAGCTCCAATTTTGCTGAATTTTGTTGCTCTTGTGTTTTTGTGTACTATTTTTTGCGCTGCCAATTATGTTTTTTTGTTTGTTTGTTTTTGAATGCCATTGTTGTGGCAACAAAATGAAGCGCTCTTCTGCCCTTCTTTACTGAACTGTACTTTTTCCAGAAGGGAAGTAAAATAAGTATTAGAAACAGAATCAACATGACCGAAAACGTGGGATAGGAATAAAAGCACAAGACCGTTTCCTCCTTTCTCTGTCCCTCAACAACAGGAGAAGGTGAACAGACTCTGCCATGCTGTGGGGAGTCTTCTGTGCCCATCTGCTTTTATGGGGACGCGCTACAGTGAGGTTTGGTAACTGCTTGCATCAGTGTCCTTCCAAGGAAGGCACTTAGACCAGCAAATAGCCATAACATGCTTGAGCGTGGTGTATTTATGTGCAGGTGGGTCCTGTGTTCAGAACTGACAGGAATTTGTATGGCGCTGGGAGTACACATCATAAAAATCTTATGAGGAGTCTCGCTGTTCGGTTATCTGGAGATATTTCTATTTCTTAAAAATAGTCCTACCACCTGGAAGTGGCTACGGTGCTAGTGGGGGAAGGAAGGCCTTCAATCAGTTTTGGATGGTTAAGGAGTCTGTCTTCAGTGTCACCCTTTTGTTTTTGAAAAAGATTGCTTTATAAATACTGCGTAGTGGTAGGACCATAAAGCATTGCTCAGATTAAGTGGCTGGGAACCTGAACCAGAGCTCTTTGAAATCAGAAGAAGTTTGGGTATGGCTCATGGCCAGGAAGAGGCCAGGGAGTATGGCATTGGGTAAGAAGGACGGGAGGGGGAAGTGTGCTCTTAGCATCCATCTTTTGAAACCAGGTGTTTATTCTTTGCAGTAAAACTTATCAGTCAGAATTTCTGTAAGCATGTCACTGTTGCCATGCAGGTCAAAACCAAGTCCTCTGCTACACGGTTTTGCAGCACGATGCAAGAGAGACCCGAGTGTGGCCATGTTGCCTTTTCCTCCCATCTTCTTTGTAATTCAGTTACAGGTACGATTGGTGAAAAGCACCAAAAAGCTTTGTTCTTACTAGCTCTCCCTGGCCTGCTCAAATATGCTATTTGTATGTGTCAGTTTTTCACACCTGCTTTGAAGCAGCAAGGGAAGATAATGTGAGGAAAGAGAGAACTGCCTTACTCTTTCCTTTTACATGAATGCTCAGGCTTATCCAAGCAGGAGTCTTTCAAAAGGCAAAACTTTATCAAGAAGCAGCCGGCGTTATAAATCGGGCCTCTGTTTTGGATTGATATTCTTTGTGAACAAACTCGGGAAGTAGAATTTAAAAACAGAAAAAGGGATTCAATTATTTTAGCTTCATTTCACTTCATGCTGCTGCTCCTCCCCCGGAGAGCACTGGAGAGGCTCTCGTGCCGTTTCAGCCTCTTCTCATTTACAGAATACGATTGCATGAGTTGACCAAATTTTCCAAACCACTGATCTCACTGCAAATGCTCTGCTGACTTGTTTCTGGCTTCTCCGCAGAAAGTTAGCGAGTTGCATGGAATTGCCAATAGTTCTTTTAATTGAAGGCAGCTAAGGGGCCTGTATTTTGCTTTTCTACATTACTAGTAGCTGTGTTCCCTATGCCTCGGGTGGAAGGGGGAGGTATACCACGTCAGGAAAGGTCCCAGTTCGTGCGTGTTTGCATGGCTTCCTAAAGTAAGTGGGTCTGTGCTGTTGTAGGAGCTGGATTTGGCTGTGTCAGGTGACTCATGCTTTTAGGCAGTTGAAATGCTTTAAATTACATCAGATATTTGGCCAGTGATTACCCCATTAAGAGTGTGCTTTATGTATCACATGCATGTGAGTAAGCATGTGTGAGGGCATGCAGCTTGTTCTTTTTTCTTTTTTTCTTTTTTTGACTATAGAAAATTTTTCCTTTCCCTTAACTCCTGTTATATCACATGTGGCATTACCTGATGTGTTTTGCATCCCAGAGACAAGCTTAAACTACTTTATTTCTTTCTCTCTCATCTGGTGTGCCCAGCTGCAGTTTTACCCCACTACAACAGACAGCGGAGACCATTGGTAGCAGATTAGGACTGGATAGACTTTCCTGGGCGTGTTCAGATCCTATCACATACCCACTATAAAGCAGCTGCAGAGCCAGGCAGGAGGCATTTTATTGATCAAAGCCTACGTAATGATCTCTAAGCCTTGTGATGTGTATAGATATATTAATGCCACCACATTGGCAGCTTGCTGCTAAATCTAAGTGGAGAACAGAGTGTGGGGATGCAAAGAGTCTTTCGCATACGCCTCGTGTGCGGGTGGTCCAGAAGGGATCATGGGGAAGGAGGGCAAGAGCAACGCCAAGGGAAGCCTTTGTGGAATCCAACTGTGAATAACATGCTTGTAAAATAACCTCCAATTTCAGAAAGGTAAATGGCATGTCTGGTGCAGAGCGTTATGTTCAAATGCTTCTTCCCTCTCGCTGTGCCCATCCAGCATTGTCTAGAAATCACCTCCTTGGAGCAGAACCTGTTGAAGTGTCTGAGATGGGCCAGATGAGGCTGGAATTGCTGCAGACTCCCTCTATCTGCTGCCTGGCTGATATTTTTCTCCCAGTCAATGCCAGAAGGACTTTGGCTGCCCTTGCATCAATCTGTTTGCTGTGGGACAGGTGGTGGTGAGCCATCCTGGCCCCCAAGCATGAGCTTGCTGTAGCCGGTGCCATCAAGAACAGATTGTAGTGAGCATTTGCGGAGGTACAATTTAATGATCGGGGCTGGATATTGCACAGGATGCCGTGGAATGGTCTTGTAATGTCTCCAAAGCAGCTCAGGGATGATAATCTTCAGGTTATTCTTTGGTCGGTGCTCCAGCCCCAGAGCTGGGACAGCCTCCCGCTTCCCCATGGCCATCAATTTGGAGAAGATACCGGCTGAGGTTTGCAAAAGCGTTTGGCACCTGCTTAACCCCACGTTCAGATACTTCTGCCTGAGCCTGTACGCAGAGCTGTCATATGTGTCACTGCTTTGAGAAATGTTGACTCTCTTTTCCTGCCAGAGCTTTGGAGGGTCCGTTCTACAAAGGACAGCAATGGGCACGGGCGTGAGGAGCACGGTTTCTCATTTAGTGATGCTGAGTGTTTCTCCTGCTCATACAAATATTGCCACTATTTAATTCTGCGGTTCAAGTTGGCAACAGCAATAAAGTCAGCAAGCAGATGCTGTGCAGACAGAAATTATTTCTCTGCCTTTGGTTTTCTTGCCCTATAGCAAAGTTTTATCGTGAGTCAATTGTGTCTGTAATAAGCCTGGCTTTCTGAGAGCTGCTCTTGTGTAGGAGATAGGGAAGTTTTACTGTGAGCCTCTTGTCCCCCTTGTCAGAGTTAATTTCCCATTTCTAGCTGGCTCTAAGGGAATGGCATACTTGTTTTTTCAACTTAAGAGCAAGGGAAGCCGAAAGTTTTACCTGTTGAAAGCCCTGAAGTATGTTCAGTATGCTAAGTGTCAAGTGCTGTTGTGCCACTGGCATCACAGGAGTTTGGGGACATTCCTAGCTACCTGTAGCCATTGCAGACTCACTGTGTGCTTTGTCCTGGATTGCACCGGTTTAAAGAGGAAGGACTTGATTTTGAATATATTTGGAGTATAACAAAGCTGTAGGATTCTTGCTTAAGCCAGGGTTTTTTCCACTTCAGTCTGAAAGATGTTATATCACCTTCAAGCCTCGTCTGGACTTGTCTATTGAATGAAAGTAAACGTGACAGAATCAGTCTTCTGCCAAACAAGAAATTCTATTAATGGGAGTAATGGTTGGGGAAGTCACTCCTGAAGAAGAAGGTTTCACCGCAGGGCAAGCTGTTGCCGCTTTCTCTCTAACATCTCTTCTACTCTGCCTGATTTAGTGTGTGACTTTGTGCAGGCATGTTGAGCACGCATCATTCTACATACAAAACCGTCAAGGTAAGCTTGACTGTACTTTCCTTAGGCTTGGGAGAGAGCAGGACGATATTGTACATAGGAAGCCTGAAAAGAGCTGACTTTGATGCAGCATCAGACTTGCTGGAAATGGTGTCATACTTTGATCACAGCTCCTCGGAGGTCCTGACAGGAGTATTTATTTAAGAAGCTGGTATTTGAGAAGCTAGTTCTAGGTACTTGCACCATCCACAGCTGTTAAAGATTACAACTTAGACTAATTATTCTTTAAGAACTAGTTTTTATCAGAGAGGACCAATGCACAGCACAGGTGGCCCCATGTATGTCTTGGTGGTGCTTTAGCACTTCCTCATAATCATTCACTCTAATGCTGTGCAACTGAGCAGATCCCATGGCCATTTCATCCAGATAAAATGGAAAAGATAGATTAGCTTTTCCCTGCCCCTGGAAGGCTGACAACAAATCTCGGATTCATCAGACCAAGGAGGAAGCAATTACCCAGACAGCAGCTTGCTAACAGCAACTTTCTCCCTTAAAATAAAGGAGCACAATGACATATTTTCATCAGCTTTCCCCATGCTGCTGCAGTGAAGGGAAGGCTTCCTTGGGAGCTTTCCTCTAACTTTTTTTCTGCTTCTAAAACTGGTACAAAAATGCAGGGAGTAAACTGCATTCAGGCAGGAGGAAATAAGCTAACAAAGAAAGCACAGAAAGACAGTCATTCTGCTAAATTTTGAACTCCTTTGGGTAAATTAATATGCCTCTGCATTGGCACTCACAGCTTTTTTTCTGCTCCATCACGTGTGGCGGTCCAGCATGGAACAGCTCAGGCAGAAGATATAGGTGATACAGGTGGCATCCGAGGGGAGTGTTTTGGTTTGGGAAGAGAAGTACTTGATGAAAAATGAGACTGTGCATCCCACATATCGTCACTCGGAGGAACATACCTGAACCTGAGGAGAGAGCAGTAGCATGCCGGTGACTGTGTAGAGAGACTACCTTCCCCAACAGTTGTGTGGATGAGGTGGACAGGAAGACTGTTGGCAGGTCTGTTTGTCGTGGAGGCTACGCAAATAAAGTGGGAGGGTGAATTCCAGACAGAGTATCATGGAATCCATAGCATCCAATGGTTTGGATGGCAAAAGCTTGTGGAGCGTAAGTGGGAAATGCCTTCTAGTGTCAGGTTTCTTTAACTAGTCTGGAAGTTTTGGAGTTTTCTGGCCCCTGGGGAGGGAGATGCCTTTCTGTTGGTTTTCTCCACCAAGTGCATGCAAATGGTTTCTTTGGTTTCTTTGAGCTTCATTCTCCCTCCGTAAGCAAATCAGAGACCACAGGCACTGAGCGGAAAGGAGTTTTCATTCAGCGAATGCAGAAAGCCTTCAAAGTAGGGATGAATGCAGGGCTCCTGTAAAATAGCAAAAATTGCTGAGATTGGATATCTCAGGATGAAGGACAAGGATGGAGAAGGAATATTCATCCAGATCACTGAATCTAGAGGGAACTGGTTAAGCAGAGTAGGCTATTTACTCAAAGGATTTTCCTTCGTGTTTCTCTGCTTTATCTTTACGGTTTTATTTGAAGACTCTCATTCATCCTGGCTCTTTTCTGTGTTTTGCAATATTTCAGCCATGTACCTTCATGCCTGTCATTTTCTCTTGTGAGAGAACATCTTCTTAATGGCCAGTCACACTCCTACAGAGCCATGGGAAAGAGAGGAGCTGAACTGAAAATTGGATACTCTTTTTTTGTTCTTTTCCTGGCAGAAGTCCATTGCAGTAGCATGGTTCTTGAGATGTGCCACGTGCCAAGTAAGATATCATTCTAGATTAAGCAGCAAGCGTTGCTGTTTTTTGATAGGCAAAGCTTACGTGCCCTTGGCAGAGCAAGAGACCATGCTGGGACGGAAATGCCAGAAAAAGTACAGTAGTAAACCACCAAGAGGCAGTCACTTCATTGTCTGAAGGCAAGCTGTTAAAGCAAAGCCCCGGTGATGAGTTTTCTGTCCCTTTGATGGTGTTTTGCCTGTTAAATGGTTAACGGAATTGGTATGGAGACCACTGAAATCATCCTGAGATGTTTTCTCATTACTCAGCTGCTCGTTTACTATTTGAAATCAGTCATTTAGCTTTTAGTGGCTAAGGGTCATTAATTATGAGCAGGTTCTTTACAGTACAGCTGCAGACTGTAAGTGGCCTGATGATATGTTAAAAAAAAGACTTCCTTTGGTTCACAGATACACCGTTTTTAGCCTGAGAGTTGTGTTGACCTCTTCATCCTTCCCATCCATAGACTCTAAAGTTATAGTTAACCCAAGAAGAGGGTTTGCTAGCTGAGATACCCTCTTGTTCTTGTTTGGGTAAAGTTATGCTTCTCAATGTTTGACTTCTTTTTCTGTCCCACATCTCTCTCTAATCTTGTTCTCTAGTCAGACCTGTCCCACTAAGCACAGACACATTGCAACAGTCTCTGCCCTGAAACTGGTTTATTCTCTTGCCTATTAAATTAGCATTATATTCCACCGTTTCATTTTGGGGGACATCCTGGAATTAATAGGCAGCCTGGCGTCATAAGGCCTTTCTCTAGTTTTCTTCTCTCTGCTGAAGGCTGTAACATTTATATTTGAAAGCTTTTTATTTTTCCACCTGTGGCATTTGAATTGCGATACACCCTGTGGACATTTCAGCTTTGTCAGCTCGGCTGTTATTAAGCTGTAACCGTTTATCATTATTGGCAATGATTTTACGTCCGTTTTTTTAGCAGGTATTGCAGAACATTTATTGGTAAACTGCTGTGAGCGTGTGAAGCCTTAAGATACATAATTTATAAAGCCATATTTATGGAGCAGTGCTTTATGATGGAAGGTTGTGCTGAGAAAGTGTTTGAGGTGACGGTGTATTTTTAGATGAGCCAGAAGTCTTTGTTTCCATCTCATTTCAGGCACCAGCACAGAATGATTGAGAATCTCCAGAAACCCCAAACCTTTTTTCCCTCTAATGGCAAGAGAGAGTATGTAAATAAAACTGACAAACATAAAAATGCAATAAACTACAACTGTTTCATGAATTTATAACGTAAGGGGGCAAAGTAATAAAAAAGCTATAAATTCGTGTCAGTCATACTCCTTTATTAAGAGCTACCAAGCAAGATGTGTAACGGGCAGTGCAGGAACGCAAGCATAGCTGAATGCTTTCCATGAGCATTCCCTGGAAGGGACTTGCAAAACTGGGAGAACTTGATTCTTCATGCTCTCTGTGTGCACTTGCGCATGTGAAGAGTTTTGGTATCTATGTGATAGCATGGTTTTACCATAAGGAAGAAAAAAAGCAATGTGTAATTTGAATTAATAAGGGTAGATGAGTTGATTTCCTAACTACCTCAGGGAGGATCATGAAACTTCATGACCTATCACGTGGAGTGAGAATTATCTTATGTCTTTTAGATAACAGGGCAGGGGAGGGATTTTCTACCAAGTCTGTGCTTCTGCTCAGGCTCCCCTACAGTCCCTGCACAGAGCAGGTGTCTCAAGGGTGGCCTGCCCTGGGAAGGAGTGACCCTTGCAAACGCCCGTTGCTTTGCACTAAGGAGGGAGTCTTGGCAGATGGATTTGAGCCAAGATCCAGCTTGCCCTAACTCTGGGCATGTTGGGCCACTGTTGCGGGTCAGGGATTCCAGTCAATGCCATGAATGGTGTCTGGGGAGCTATACAGCCGATCAAAGGTGGGCTTGCACTGATCTACACTGAGCTACGCTGATCTCTGGACACCACTAATAGCATTGACATCTCAAGTGACATCAGTGACCTGCATCCCACCTCAGATGTCTAAAAGCTAGTTGTATAGATCTGAAGTTAGAAGAAATACTTGCAGTCTTTCTGTGTTGTAGCCTGTAGCATATGATAAAAAGAGATGGAATTTAATCCATAAATCTTCTGCAGTTCAGATGTTAACAACAGTATTTATATGACCAGAGGGGTACTGTTAGATAGCCCATTGTGTAAGCTTGTTCTTTGGACAGTCCTGGTGGGAATGGTTTACAATTTTTTACTTCATAGTCTTTGTGCTCACTCTACGTGGATCCCTAAAATAGATAAAGCAAAATAAAATGTGAAAGCAAGGGATTCTGCGAGCTCTCCTATCTGTACGTTGCAATGACATTGCTGATCAGAGACCTGTTCAACTAAATGTGTTTATTCCAAAGCAGCTGAAATGCTTCCATAGCAGATACATGGCTGGTGATAAGAAAAGACTGTAGTGTTTCCTTTGGGGATAACTAGCACAGAAAAAAAAGGTGTTTGAGGTGGCATTCATTACCGATGGCGTACTGCCTGTGCTTGGAAGTGGCTTGGGATACGGCAATTGTATATAAATAGCACCAGTAAGAATGCAGAAAAGCCTCAGATGTGCTATTGCATAGCAAAGCCTAATATAAATAAGCAATCATTAAAAATTGCTAACATAAAACAAGGGAATAATCTTTGCTTTCTCTTTTACTCCCACCCAATTAGAATAGTTTCCTTGACGAGACATTTGGACTATTGAAGTGAGAGAAGCTGTTCCAGTCATAATGCTGGTTTTGTTACAAGGGACTGCTTACATGGGATTGTTAGGCAAATGCAATGGTAGTAAATACTTTATTTGCCTGTACAAATATTATTAACAATCCGTTAAAAAGAATCCATAAAAGATTCAGGACACTTTTTGCTCAGCTTTCTGATAGCGTTCAGTGAAGGAAGATGAGTTTTGTGATGTGAGGCTGCGCGCTGTTCGGTTGTGGTTATTGCTCACAAGCCTGTTATCGATCAGGGGATCGATACTGAAAGTGGTAGAAACCTTTCCTTCCACCATGTGAACCGTTTATTGATGGGACTGTTTCAAAAAGACTTTTCATTAAAAGCTAGTTGTGGTGCACAACTTTGATCATTCTCCCCATCTCAGTGAAGAGCTAAACGTCAGATAAGGAAGGTCTTACTGGGTCATTGCACATTTTGTTAGCTTTGCTGGTATGCGTAGCTGTCCTACATGGAGCTATATTTGCATCTCGGATTCCCAGGCTGGGATAGTTTTGTTTGTTTAATATAGGAAAGAATACTAAGACTCTGTGTGTTCGGTGAGCTCTTACAGCAGCCAGGGGGTTGAGTTGCATCTCGGAGAGTAATGGGGTTTTCACAGCACAATGTGGCAGTGGTTGGCAAAGAGAGATAAAAGAAGAGGAAAAAATTGCATTGGCGTGATCTGAACCAGTCTTTCATTGCACAATTTTCTTTTGTGTGTGAGGCCTTAGCATTCCCACCTTGTACTCCAGATGTTCTATAGTTCATTTTATTCCCAATACTAAGCTCACATGTTCTGTTGCTTGCATTGATTGATGCTGTAGTGTTGTTATGATGCGCAGTGGAAGTATCTTTAGCTTTACCAATAGCATGAGTATGAAGAAGCCTGTTAATAAATACCAACAACAAGTGTTTCATGCCTCATTCAGATACGAGGGTTCTGCTGGAGTCGTGTCACGGAGCTTTGTAGCTTTTAGGAGCTGGGATATTTTGTAGAAGTCCTACTGCTTCCCAAAACTTTCCAGTGCCTGCTGGAGATGGCTTGATTCCTGAGCAGGGCTTGAGCTCCTTGAGAGAAGAGCTGGGCATGCCAGTAACCAGCCCAGGAGTCCTGTGTGTTTTGGGGAAGGACCTGGAGAGCAGTGGGAAGGAGGGACTTGCTGTGGTACGGAAGATTTGTCTGTCTTCGCTAGGACTCAAGGTATTGCCAGCCCCTCATCAGAGCAGGTTGCAGGCCCATCTGTGATGGGACCGAGGGAAGGGAGTACTGTATTGCTGGCATTCCCACTGCCCCGTGCCTCCAGCCCTCTGCCTGCCATCCGATAGGCTTCAGAGCACTGTTTGGTCGTGACGCTGTGCGTCCGTGTTGGCACCGTGTCTTTCTAGTGCCACCAGCTGCTGAGCAAATGAGTGAACTTCAGAAAGAGAAATGGGAGGGGAGAATGTGGGATAGCTGTATATTTTCAGGGGGAGAAGACCTGCTTGATCATGTAGACTATACCTTTGCAAAGAAAACCTATTTCTCTTTGAAAAGGTCTTCATCAGGAAAATTAGCTGTAATCACAGAGGAGTACATCAGCACAGTTTGGGAGCTGGGGCAAGGATGCTCTTAAAATCAGCCTTGAGATGCAAAGAGCCAAACACGTTAGTAAAAGCAACGTTCCCACCCCTCCCTGCCATTTCGGGACTAAAACTAGGCACTGTTTTCCTGATCTGTCTCAACTTGCAGAACTAAGTTTGGCTTCTGCCAGTGTGTATTGTGGGAGACCCTTTATTCAGACTATTTTTAATCAGATGCTAGCTTATACAGTCAAGGCTGTTTTTTGGAAGCTTTTGTGAAGAAGGATATCAGCTTTAGTTCTTTTCCACGGTATCAGCAATTTTCTATTTTAGATACACAACTAATTTTGCAGTACAACCATGGTATCTATATCCTCTATGGAGGTTTCTATAGTAACCAGCCCTGTGCTATCTGCATACCTCTATGGATGGATTATACACACAGCATAAAAATATTTTTACTTTTATTTTTCTGCAGACTGTGCCTGTTAGCACATGTTTTTAAACCTTCTTGAGTAATGTGAAATAGAAAGACTGTCTCTGTTGGCTTCGTACTCTTTAAGAAACCTGTTTATGTATGTTTGGTTTTGTATGACCCCTGTCATCTTATTATTTCAATACCTCCTGGTCTAAACCCTTCCAATGCCTCTAAGGAAGAAAAAAACACTACAGACACCAAATAATTTGTATTTTTTTTTTCTAGTGCAAGAAATCTGTGGTAGACCAAGGAACCGAGCTGTGGCTTCTGGAGTAATTATTTGGTGCTTGGTATCCTCAGTTTCTCTTGTCATCTCACCACATGGTTTGGGCAAAATTCTCTGTAGATAACCTCCTTTCCAGAAATCACAGTTTTTACATTATGTAAAAGACCAAATTTCACCATTTGCTTCTTTTGTTTTCAGTGTTTAGCGATATGTATGTGACAGCAAGAGACCAAAATCAGATCTAGAGCTCCAGATCTGGGCTTTTCCCAATTTGTGCTCTGAAGTCACTAAAAAAGTTTTGTATTATTTTAGAGATTGGACTGAACTGGGACTCCAGAGCACATCCAGTTTTCTTCCATTTCTGCTTCTTTTTTAAAAACTTTAACTTCATTTGATGCAGACCTCATGCATGCATTCCTCTTTAAAACAGTCTCGATTTCATTACAGTCATCCCAGGTGGATTTAGAAATGACATTTGAGGAGCAAATGGAAAAGCTTTAACACTTTCAATTTGGCAGTGGTTAAAAGTAGACCCTGCAAAGAGGCATATTCTTTTCACTGTCCTCTAGCCATCCCTTTCCCTCTTCTAACTCATGCATTTGCTCTGCGTTTCAGTAAGCTGTCGTTAGCTCAGTACATAACTCATAACGCTTTGATTTGAATTAGAATGTAGGCAAGTTTCCAAATTAGATGCTTGTGACACTGATAAGCACCATTTTTAAGTGTTCTGTGATCATGTTTAATCTGTTACCACCAATGCTGCCTTAATAGGTCATCCTCACCTGTTATATTTCTGCAAGTTTTTGCATCCTCAGTGATATGACTTTGCAGTATGGGGCGACTGAGTGCACTACAGAAGTGACTAATTAAAGTCAGTGGCAGTTAAGCACATGCTTAAATGCTTTGTTCGATAAGGATGCCATTGAGCACGTTTAAGTGTTTGAACGAATTTTGAGCCTGTGAAAGGAAAACACCATTTTTACATTGGGTGTATTAACTCATAAATGTTGTACTTCTGTTCTTTTGTAACAGTAGTTGATAGATAACTATGATTTAGGGAAGCAAGTGCTTAGGAGAATACTGCTCATAAAACAGCAGGGATTAACTGAAAGACTTTTTATTCACTTTTCCATTAGCAGGGTGTCAGTATGATATTCTGTCTTTTGACATCTTCAATTGTCCCCAAATTTACTTTAGTTGTATGGGGCTGCAATTTAGTGGTGGAACTCGACTAGGGAAGAATAATGAATTTCTTTAGGCTTAAGCTCTTGAGGCTCTTTCCTCACCAGGATAACTGAAAGAACAGCTTTTTATGTGTTTCCATTATTGACACTATGAAAATAAATGCCTTTCTTGTGATATTTCTTTTCCCATAACCTCCAAAGTCCTTTCTGTAGAATTTCTAGGCTTGATAAAAGCACTCTTGCTATTTGTCAGGCTCACACTCTGGATGGAATATCCAAAAACAAAACTTACTTGTGGGAGAGAAATATCTAAAAGGAAGGAAAGCAAAAACATGAGCTCCAGAAGTGTGTATCTTCGACGATCCTGTAACAACAGACCACAGCAAGGTAGAGAGCAGTGAGGGTAAGAACCCCAGGATGATGCGTCATGTCTGCTTTGAAATCATTTCGAGCTCCATACACTGCATTGCACCACTGACTGGAGGTGAGGCAGACAGCATGTGAATCAATTCGTAAGAAAAAGTCTGGTACAACACTCAGGCCAGACCCTTGGCTGCTGTTGATCGGCGTGGTGAGTGATCAGTCATGCTGGTTGACAGCAGCAGAGAACGTAGGCATGTGACTCTTGGAAGAGTTTGGCCACTGCTCATGTACATAATGGCCCATATTGCAAGATGAGATTTTTGTATTTGAAACTTAAAAATTCTTTTTTATTTTAAGCAAAATGAAAAAGTGGGATGGCAAGGCCAAACAATTAGTTTCATAGAGGTTTTAATTTTTAATCCCTATGTGCTGCTTATCTGCAAAGCTGAAGAGATTGGCATTTGGAATGCTTTGTGCTTTACTCAGTTGTGCTCTTCGAAAGCATCTTCCTGTAAGTCAAAGAGATATTAGTGAAAAAGTTCAAAACTGGAATAAAATGACACCAGAACAAATAAAATTTTGGCTGGAGAGAATATACTGCAGCGAGTAGATGTTATTCTAAAAGCAAGCATTGAGTCTGTGAGTAGAGCAGCATCCGTTTGTGATGTGTAATTTCTGTGGGATTATGTCTGTCTACTAGGTGGATCTGGCATTCATTCTGAGTTGAGACCAGACGTGTCTGTCTGAGAAGCAACGCAACTGAGAGCCCATCTGAATTAGATGAGGAAATGATTTCCTGAGTTGTTCTCCTTTACGAGAGGGATTTGCAGACTGCAGGCTTGTCATTGTTGCTTTCCCTCCCTGCCCCTTCCATACAAACCTCACAGTGTGCCCTACTGTTGAAATCCCAAGCTTGAATAGACTTTTGAGGTCTATCCCAAGACTGAATAGACTGGTGACTTTTCTGCCCTTGTACTACTCTGAAAAGACCTCTTCAGGGGACTGTGCTGATTCAGCCAGCCTAACAGTCAAGGTGCTAAAGGTATGCGCGCAGAGTATGAGATGGAAGGTATGTGCTTGCATTCACCCAAGCTTTAAAAGGCTGCTTAATCCTAGTAGTGGGAAATCAAGGAGCCTTTGTACTATGATCTAGGGGATTTGTAAACCCAGCTCTCATTGATTGATGCAAATTACCAGACAGCTCAAGTGCTCTGGAGTGATGACAGCTGAGAATTTGCTGGTGGCTGTCCAAGTTCCATAAACTGTACTGACAACCAGGGCCATGGCTGCAAGAGCAGAAGGCAGCAATAAAGAGAAGAAGGGAGTGCATGTGTGCGAAGAGCAGAGTTGAAGGTATCTTTACTCTGGTTCAAAATGCAGTTAAATAACTTTATCCTTTTGTGTTATTATTATTTTATGTACAGTAGCTTAAGCACTGTGTTGCTTGTAGTTTAGCTGTTGATTGCACCAACACAGGAGTCTGTTACTTGTGGGTGTAAGTTGTGGGATTTCCATACAACTATTCTATATCAAATCACAAAAAAAATCTAGCAGAGTGGGTGTGTAGAGTTTAGCAGGCCTTATTCCAGATTTGCTAAGGCAGGGAGAGGAGGGTCCAAATAGTATCACTATGCCCCTTGGAAGAGAAATAAAGCCTCTCTAGGTCCAACGGATCTGAGGGTGAGCGAGAGATTTTGACCTTGTTGCTAATTACATGACAGATTTCTACATTTTGGTTTGAATAAACTATGCTCTCATTGATACAAAAGCGAGAGTATGACCTGTAGGTAAGGAGAAACAGGGAATTAACTCTTTCCTTGGTGACTATATCTATAAACCTGTCTCTGAAAACAGGCTGATGCCAAGCAAGCAAAAAACTCAAGTTCAAATTGTAAGTGAACATTGTAAGTGAAGTAGGGAGGGGAAGAGGGTGAAGTACAGAGAACATACAAATGCCCATAATGTTGACAAAGTTTCATCTAGCCAAGTACTCTGTTTTGGGTCATGGCCGTTTAGGGATGCTGAAACAGAATATAAGAAAAAGGGACAGATAACAAAGGGCACTTTTCCCAGCTGCTTCAGTTTACAGTTGAAGATGTTCGTCTGCAGGGGTTGCATCCAAACTATCGTTTTTAATAAAAGCTAGGGTACTTTGCCTTTCTTTGATTTGTGTAATCCCTTTTTGAACCTGCTTATATTTTGATATCCACAAAACTCTGTGGCAGTGAATTCCAAAATGCAAATAAATGTTTCCTGAAAAAGTACTTTAATTGGTTTCAAACCTACAGACCAAATCAGCTCTAGGTTTTTTTTAATCTCAATAAAAATAAATTATCATTCTATATTCCCCTTTTCCATCCCATACTGGATTTTAGGGACTGCTTCTGTTCCAGTCTCTTCACTCTCAGGAATGTTGTCCTCACTGACTAAATTTTTTTCTAGTTCTTTTTAAGTTATTGCTAAACGGATGTAGCTCAGATCATGGCCATTTTGGATGAGGTTTGCACATATTCTTCAGCTCTGCACTGCAGAACTCTAGAGCCTAATTATACTAAGGGCAGAAATGTGCTTCAGCTCCCCATTTACTATTCCATTTAACTTTCCAAAATCAGAGGCCGAAAGGGATTAACTCTTATAACATCCTTGCCACTTATAGTTGTTAAATTTCAGACCTCTGGCTAGCAGGAGAAGCGCAGTGTGTGCTACACTGAGGTGATACTGCTGGTAAATGTTGTGTGAGCTCTGCTAAGAGTCCATCCAGTGATGGGGCACGGTCTGCAGATTCAGTCACCTGGCAGTCGTTAGTGGTGGTGCGGTGCAGTGCATGTCTAGGAGGTTCTTGGGCAGTCTGATGGCCATGAAGGGCTGGCCTGAAGGTGTTTGCCAGAAGTGGCCATGAGGTTGGCTCCCAAGGTCCTCCTACCAAGATAGGCAGCAGCTACAACGAGAGGTCGTTTGCATGTGCTTGTATAGAAAGCCACGGGCCCTGCAGTAGCACATGAGCTTCTGCTTTTTGCACATAAGATTCTGGATTCATTGCATCCTGTCAATGTGTGTACGTATTCCATTTCCACCTGACATGTATCTAGCTAAAAGAAGCAGTAATTTAAGTATACGTTACATTACAAGAACATTTGCTGGATAATGTTCACATCACTGCCATTAATACTTTGATGTTGTTTATTTCATTGTATGCTCTTACTCCGTAGTTAAAGGATTGGGAAGCACATTCACACAAGAATAACTGCGTAGCAAGTGGGATTGAGAAAGCCCTTTTAGTTTAAATTTGTGGAGACTGGGAGAGAAGAAAACCTCTAAGTGAATTACTATGACTACAAAACAACTGGTCATGCCTTACACTTGGATTCTGTTATCAGTGGATTTTTTAATACAAGAGGAATTTTTTTTATCTAAAAGAAGGAGTATGATGGGTAGATCCCAATCAGATACAATATGAGAAGCCTTGATTAGATGCATTTTCTATGTAATAAAACCAGTAAAAAATAAAAACACTTAAAGACACCAACACCATTATCATGAACAATGAGGCAATTTCTCCTGCAGTATTTTAAGTGCGTAGCTGTAGCTTCAAAATTATTTTGTCCAACAACGTGCATATATCTGAGGCTGTTTGGGATTACTTTGTTTACAATATTGTAAGATCAATTCAAAGTGTATGCTCTGAAGTCTGAATAATTTATTTTCTAGCCCATTAGAACAATTTGGAGGATCTAATTCTGTAGGCGGCTGTTCTGCCAAGAGAGCGAGTGTGTATGTGTCTCTGTATCTCTCGGGGAGGCAGAGATGGGCTGAATCTATGCTTTTAGAGTAAGCCACCAGCTTTACTGCTTGGCCCTGCTGTAAAAATGCCTGTGAGTGAATTGACTTGAGCAGAATAAACCACTCCTTCCCCAGCCAATTGCAAAGCCCAGGGCTTGCAAAGAACCCCCCGGTCATGTCTTTGTACTCGATATGTCACCACTGAGGCACAGACGTACTGAACAGCCTGTTCCAGATTTACACTGCGGTCTGTCCTGGAACAGACACTTAAATCTCTTAAGTCTTAGGGCTATGAAACTATTCCTTCTGGTGCCCCAGTGTTTTGGCACTAGAATAAAAGATTTTACCAAAAAAAAAAAAAGCATCATTTACTGGAAAAAAAAAAATTAAAGGAAGCTGTTTTAAATTTTGTCATGAGTTGCCTTGCTCACAAGAGTGGAATATCATGAACAGTTAGGCAAATAACATGTTAAACATTTCACAAGGGATAAAAAAAATGCTGTTGTCAGTAGCCTGGCATCTTTGAGTTTTTCTCTTTTAAACCAACCTTGCACTTGCCACATGGAGTTGATACAGACTTGTATTTAGTTGCCGGTAGATCAGATCAACTTCAAGCTGTAGGCTTCTCACTAATCTTTCTTTTTTTTTTTTTTTTTAAATATGTAGTATCTCTTCTAACTGTGACAGCTTCACTGTTTGCAGGGAAGCCCCCAAATTTTCAAGAGTAGCCCTGTTAATGGTTTTGTGTTTAATTTCACATCTCGACAAACCCGGAAAGCTGTCAAGACTTATCTCATCACTCTTCTTCTGACTGTTTGGCGCAATCAAGGACTGGAGGATGGAGATGGGGTAGGGGGAGAAAAAGTGGAGGAAAGGCAACATCATAAATAACTAAGTAAAATTATCCGTAACTTAACAGCTCCTTAGAAACAGAGACGAAGAAATCAAAACAGGCAGCACAGAATCAACTGCAGCAGTTTTCTCTTTGCTCTGAGATACCTGGAATAAATAAACACGATCCCTCTGACCCCTGGACTTGGAACTGGGAATCACGCTGCTGTTCAGTTTAGAATGAGGGGAAAGGGAGCCATTTGGGTGTTTCGGACCAGAAAATATTCTGCTATCATTGGGAAGGTTCCTGTGGATGTCTTGGTGGGTCTTAGGTTCCCTTAAGTGTTTCCTTAACCAGGTGCTTGAGTGTTGTTACGTTCATTGGCTGGAGATTTACAGGTGTGTTTCGGCCCTTGGTGGAAGGGGAGCTTTAGACAGCAGTGCAGACTAGTGTTGAGGGCAGCCTCCGTTTCCCAGGTCGTTGTATGGCAGCTTAGTGACTTTATTCAAAGACCACAAGGGGACATTTGGGTGTGGGAAAAGGAACAGGGCTTGAAGTAAGGTGGAGCAGCCCTCAGCTGTGTGCGCTGCCATTGCCTAAGAATCACTGTGAAATCCAGTTTGAGCCAGCTGGTTTGATGCTCAAAGGATCCCTTTGCACTTTGCAGGTTTTGGGTAATCAACCTAAGGAAAATCTGTGCATTCTGTCTTCAAAAATAGAAAGATAATGAGCTGATAGAAAGCCTGATGTGTATCAGAATATCTCTGAATCAAGGGCAGCGTACTCCTACTGACAAACTACCCTGATCTAAATGGGTACAGCCGCAGTTGCAGTGTTTTACATGAACCCATCCCCTGGTCTTGCGATGTTTTGTACCACCAGAGAATTCCCTGTTTCTGCAGCCAAGAATGATTTTGGAGGGAGAAGGTGTTGGAATCAAATGTCCTAAGGGCAGCGTTATCTCAAGTGTTATGTATTGTACATCATAAAGAACTTAATGGGCAATGGAGGAACAGCAGCATGTCTTGACTTTCCTGAACGCAGTGGTGTTGCCGGTGAGACCCAGCTCCTGTAACACAAACGGTAGTTGTAGGTGTCGTATCACTCAGTGCAGTGTAGCAACACAGAGAAAAGTGATGAAATAAACTGCTTTTTGTTGGTGCTTCTGAATTGCTTCACAACCAAGAGCCGAAGATAGTACCTAAGTGTAATGCGAGTAGATGCCTCCGCTGCTGCTGGGCATCTGCACTCATTAGACCTGATTGGGCCGTATGTGTGGCCTCACTGTGCCTGCGGCTCGGAGGCTGATTTTGAGGCAGGACATCGACCAGGCTGCGGAGGCACAAGCACGATCACGCTTTCGTCCCGTTCCTCTGCCAGTGTGGCACTACGCTTGACAGCGTATTTCAGTGATCTGACCAGTTTGGTTTTAGCTTGGCTATCTGCCGCCACTCCTTAGATGCTCTTCTGTTGTCCAGTAGACCTTCAGAGTTTTAGTCCCTTTTTAGGGAATTTATACCAATTTTTTTTTCCCACTTTTCCCTTCGTTCATGTTGATAACTTTTGTTAATATCCCCTGAGGTACCTTAAACAATTTTCTATGCGTTGCCTTCCTTAAGTATTTTTTGACCTCCTCTCCTCTGGTTATTCTTTAAACGTTTTAGACCGTTGTAAAGATCATGGTCCATGAGCGGGCGTAGAGGGAAGGTACTTCAGTGAACGTGGTCGTGGCATGGATTGTCCCTCGTGGCTGATTGTGGAGGGCACTTTGCAAAAGGGTGAACATGGTGATATGGGATGCCTGTATATGAAAAGGCTGCTTAATGAGATGATTTGATTGTGTGTCTTGGAGTCTGCCTTCTCTTGGTGGAGACATGCACTTTGGTGCAGCTGAGGTACATTACAATGGGATATAGTTTGACACTTTAGTTCTGAACAAAATAAACTGGTTTACAACTGGGGTGAGCAGTCCCGCCTTGAGACACAGCCGCCTTTCTTGTCTCTTATTGAGGGGGAATTAAATATCGTGCAGAGGTGACCTTAGTAATTAGTACTAAGAAATTGCATTGGTTTTGTGTTTCTCTTCTGTGTTTCATTTCTGAGGCTTAGCTCTGCCCCAGGATTAGCTCTGTCTTTTTCCTCTTCTGGTTCAGGAGCTGCCTTATGTTCATCCACTTTATGCAGACATTTAATTGATATGCTTCTGTGTCTGGCTTACTACTCTATGAACATAATTTCTTTCCTAGCCTTTAATTGATTTGGATAATAAAGTGCAATTATAAAACTTAATAAAAATTGGTTATTTTAAGGGGAGAGCAGGAAAGAAAGAAACCTAAGTGATGCTCTGCTGTGTGACTGTATAATAATGCACAATCCCCTTTGGTTTAATTCTATTTAATTGCTCAGCTTTACTCAGATTGTTACAATTCTGCAAGCTTTCTCTCAATTATAAGCAGCAGGCTTATAAACGTTTGCATTCTTTAAAAGTTCCTTGTGTATATAATAATAGCAAATTTTATGTTTTTGTGGTGGTGGCTCTACCTGTGCTGCTGTGCTCCATTCTCCTTGCCTGAGGACCCTGTACTACTGCTCCCCTTTCAAACTTTTCCTAAACCAGCAAACACCTCTTCTGAATTGAATTACCAAACCAGTGGCCACATTAGCAGTAAGCATCTATTACTTTTTATAATGTTATAGGAGAATTCTTCCTCCTTTTCTGGCCCCTTTACACTCTAAATGCCCAAGGGAGGCTTGACCTTGGTGAGGAGCAAAGAAGAGGTGTCATGTCCTACCAGGGGATGCTCTAGCAAAATTTACTTATGGCAAGTGCCAAGGATGGGAGATGGTGTGTTGGAATGGGATCCAAACTGCTTCAGCCCTTCTGAGCAGCTTTCTGAGGTAGTACCTAAATGGGATGTGGGTTGTTTCAGCCCCTTTGAGATCCAAGTCATTGGGAACTTCTCCTTTAGTCAGTGTCTGTGTTTTCACTAGAGAGACATGATATTTGAAACTGTTGCTTAGATTTAGGAAATCTGAGTCATTTTTTGAGTGTAGTGTCTTACTGATGAGTTTCACCTCTGTGAAATGTTTTTCTTTCTCTTTTGTCTGCTTTCTCTACTTTAGGCTAAAAGTGCTGTAGCTAAAGATCATTTCTTCTTAGGCATGGTTGCTGGGTTTACCCTAGCAGAGCCACTGTACCCCTGCCAAATTAGTATGGGTTAACATCTGGGGTTACTTTGGTACGATAACTGAACTTCTTTGTTTCTCTTTATTTTTCCAGTTGGGAGGCTGTGGAATCCTTGGAGTGGGCATCTGGCTGGCTGTTACCCAGGGAAACTTTGCCACCCTCTCCTCATCTTTCCCGTCCCTGTCGGCTGCCAACCTACTGATCGTCACAGGGACTTTTGTCATGATCATTGGCTTCGTGGGCTGCATAGGTGCCATCAAAGAAAACAAGTGCCTCCTGCTGAGTGTAAGTATTAAGCTGCTATGCTGCTGCAGTGTTTGCTGTCTTAAGGTGCTGGTGTTATTCCGATGCATGTTAGTGTCCTGTATTTCAGCGGAAGTTGCCCACTTGACGTGGAAGAGATGTGAATCTTGTCAGTCTTTGGTAGCTATGAGGAGTTACTAGATCACTCCTGACCATGATTTTCACCTGTCTTTGGAGGATGAGGCCTGCAAGAAGGGAACAGTTGGTGGTTGTGTGGGTTTCCTTGAACTCTTCAGAGAAGAGCGAGAGATTTGTGGAGATATCTTTTGCAGTGTACCCTTGAATTGTTGTTTACTTAGCTTTCGTAGCTATCTGCTCCTAACATCTTCTCTAGTGGGACTGGTGATGTGAAATCCTGGGCAAAAAGTTCAATGTAGGCATGAAACATTGTGAAGAGACAGGTTGATTTTGGCTTAAATTGGAAATGAAGTCCTTTAGACTTGGCAATGTTTGTTTTGCCAATCATTAACTCTCAAAAGACTGAGATGTCAGGAAGCAAAGGTGCCAGCACAAGTAGATTGCTGTGAAATCTAAGATTAAAAAGGTGCCAGCTGTCCATAATTTAGCAGAGGCTTGAGCCATATAGCTAGTGCATGTAAAATGTAATTTGGTGCCACTCAAAACCGGACTGACTTTACAGTAGCGAGGACTTGTTGTACTTGGTGTTAGTCTATATGTTTGGTCCTGTTCAGTTAAAGACCGGGAAGTGGGATGGCCTTGCTGCTCAAGTACAGTGCTTCACAATGAGGCTCACCAAATCTCAGAGTGAGGTGAAACTGGGGTTTAGTTAGGTGAGCTGGTGATTCCTTTGTAAAAAGCTGTTCATTACTCTGTTTCACATATTCATTTTGCTCCCCTGGGAGCTAAAGAAGAAGTCAAGGCATACAGTCCTCAAGAAAAATATACTCTATAAAAATCTTTACGATACTGTGAGATTCTAGTCCTCCAATGAATTAGTCTTTTTCTAGACCTCTGTCTTGATCAGTTGTTTCTGCTGTTTTTTGACCAGTAGAAGTCAGAACTAGTCAGTCTAGGCTAATAAGGGCTAGTTCTGTGGTGGGTATGTGGTTTGAAACTGAAGTGAGCCACATAAATTGAAGGTAAGGCAATTTTGTGAGGGAAAGTTTACAGTCAGAATCAGAGGCTGAAAGTCCTTGACAATTTTAAGTCTTATTAAGACCTGCTTTCTGGAGGAAGGGTCTGGCCAGCCAGATGTAATTACTGGATTACCGCTTCAATGCCAATGCAGCAGGAGTCCACAGAGTGCTGAGGCTAATGGTGTAAATTAGATGTGCAGATTTAATCACACCTTTTTAAATTTTATTGAAGTCCTGCTTCAGATGTGACCAGCAATGAGCTGTGTCTTCTCGTGTGTCAGGATCAGGTCATGCAGGATCTAGCAGTTAGTCCTCAGTCCTGCAAGAGTTTCTGACTTTCATCCCTGATGATTTGTTGTCCCTCACCACTCCTTTTGACAAGGGCAAAGCCTCCTTTGATCAGCTGTCATTGCTGCAGCTAGAGTGAATCTACTCAGTCAACCCTTGATGTGCAACCTTTTGGAGAGATGCAAATGTTTGGGTGTCCTGCTCGTCCTAACGCATATAGCAAAATGCTCTGGATCTAATGCCCTTCAGTGCTTAGTGTAAGGACTGTACTTGATGGATCAACTTAGGTAATACAATGGAATCTATTCATTTTAGGAGCACTTTGCGTGGGAGAACTGGGAAGCTTGAGCTGATTTGGTGCCAGCATTTAACCCTGTTTCTCTGTCACTACATTTGGCTACCCTAGCTATTCAGTATGCCTCTATTTCATTCAACTTTCTTCACTTCAAAAGTGACTTAGGTTAGATCAGATTACAGCTACTCTGTAGAATCATAGAATCATAGAACGGTTTGGGTTGGAAGCGACCTTAAAGATCACCTCATTCCAATCCCCCTGCCAGGGGCAGGGATGCTACCCACTAGACCAGGTTGCCCAAAGCCACATCCAACCTGGCCTTGAGCAGTTCCAGGGTTGGGGCATCCACAGCTTCTCTGGGCATCCTCTTCCAGTGCCTCACGACCCTCATCATGAAGAATTTCTTCCTGATGTCTAATCTAAACCTATCCTCTTTTAGTTCAAAGCTGTTACCTCTTATCCTGTTGCTACACTCCCTGATAGAGTCACTCTCCAGCTTTCTTATAGGCTCCCTTTAGGTACTGGAAGGCCATTGTAAGGTCTCTCCAGAGCCTTCTCTTCTCCAGGCTGAACAACCCCAGCTCTCTCAGCCTGTCTTCATGGGAGAGGTGCTCCAGCCCCCGATCATCCTCGTGGCCCTCCTCTGGACTCGCTCCAACAGCTCCATATCCTTCTTGTGCTGGGGACCCCAGAGCTGGATGCAGTACTCCAGGTGGGGTCTCATGAGAACAAGAATTCTGAATAAACCTCACTATAGTGGGTTGAAACACAATTTCATTAGTCTACGTTGATTTCACACTTTGTTTAGTCCAGAATAACTTTCCGCAGTGTGCATTGGCGCTTTCTTACCCTCATGACATACCAGTGAGATTTTTGAGTTCTTGTGAGTTCCTCTCTCTAGCCTATCTCCAGTCTGTTTGGAAGGGATATGGATAGTGGTAGGATCTTCTGTTTCTGGGAGCAAAGCTTTTTTATGTAGGTTTGTCCTTAGCTGTCCTTCTCCCGAATTGGTGGTTCTACGTGACTTGTGTTTGAAATAGTGCTAATAAGTTTGGCACTGATGCATTTGGTTTTGGCCAACTCTCATTTTTCTAGGTAATGTAGATAGCAAAATAAATGCTTGAATGAAAGAACTTGCTGAATATCAATCAAATGCTGTTCTGAGTGTGCGTGGTTGCCACATCCCCTCATCTTTTTCTCATTTCCAACACTGTTTTCTGCCAAAATGAATAGAATCTCTTCCTAAAAATCTCTCTGCTTGTTTTTTGTTAAACATCTCTGAGAATGCCCCCCCTACTGCCTTTTAATGGGACCATTTCATTGTAGGCTGCGTGTACATGACTCATGCGTTTAACAGCCACTGCAGGATCAAGTCCTTATACTCCTATCTATATATCCCAGGCCACCACTTAACATCTACTTTTGTTCCTGGTAGGCGCTGAGATTGCTTTTTGGACTGAATTCCTGTAATTTCTGTCTCCAGAAGATATTACTTCAAGTATGACAGCAACTCATGAGTAAATTGTCTTGCTCATGTGTGATGTCAGTGCTATCTCTTCTTATGCAGGGTTTGGTTTAGCTAACTTTTCATAACTTAGAAACTATTTTTCCTAAATTTTTCTTCCATTTGTAAAACAGAAGCTTTGACAGTACCTGGAAGAGAAACTGAAGTTTGGCCACACATGTATGCTTAAGATGGGCTGATGGAGGCTGTTTGATAGTATGGGTAGTATATTCTGTTGTACTGCTCACTAGGTAATGTATGTGATTCTCTTAATTTGCACTCACCCCTTGGTATTTGGCCAACCCCAGCAACAGACCAAGAAAGAGGGAAATGCTAAACAATCTTGTGGAACTGGGATGGACAGGAGTGATACAAGGTCTGCAGGCAGTTGAAACAGATGTGTTGTGGGCTTAAAAACAGTGAAAAGCTATTAATGAAGTACCAACATAAAAGCAAGAAGTAAAAGGTAGGAAGTTGTGTCCCTTGCATGTTTCACTATAATAATCTGATACTGCAATAATCTGATGAAGTGAGATTTGGAATGGACAAAAAGAAAATGAGGTGAAATAAAACAAGCTGGAGGAGCTCCCTGGGATGTTATGATGCTGTGGTGGCAAATACTCAAGTTATCACCTACATATGCGAGGTCAAACATTGCTCCACTGAGCAGAACATTTCTGTGTATCTCTGAGTTAGCAGCAGGTTTCGTTGCCCTCCCTCTGTCCTCTGAACATCCCTGACTTTCACACTATCGAGCAATATGACCACAGACATCAGTAAAAATTATGTGAATGTCATCTGATCCTCCAGATACTCTGTCTGTACTGTGTTCCTGTCACCTCTTGCTCTGAAATCATGCCCTCAAGATCTCCTTGAAGACTGTTATGACTTTATTAGTGTATGGACTATATGGACACGCCTGGTTTAACCAAGAGCAGATTGGGCCTCCGCCTGTCGTTATCTCCTGTAGTGCACCTTGTCCTAATGATAGAATGGCAGTAGTCTTTAGACCTTCAAGGACTGGGAAGGCAATTTTTCCACGCAACGGAAGCATATCTTGTTCAGCATCCTAAAAGCAGAAGAAAGAGGAAGAAGATATTGCAGTTACAGGTTGGGGGAAGGATGTAGTTGGGAAGATGTTTGAATGCTGCTGGCGTTGGGATAAGTGGTTTGGAGGAAGAAACTGGAAGTATTGCAGGAGGTGCAGAGTGGCATGGGGCTCCTAAAACGCACTGGGGTGGAGCATGGGAAGAAGTACTGGCACAACCCACCTGCACTGGAGGAGCAGAAGCTTCTGTGGTGTTGGGCACAGCAGGATCTGTGAGTGTATAGTGTTGCCTTATGAATAGTGCTACTGTTTGGTGATGTGATAAGGGATCAGATTTCCTTAAGGAGTCTGCTTGGGTGAACAAGAAATGAGCAGTGTCAAAGAGATGTTTCAATCTATCTATATTTCGTACACTAGGTTGCAGAGCAGATGCGACTCTAATCCTCTACCTTTGTGTTCTCTGACATTCCCATTGGGTTGTCAGTGCAAACCTGTAAGCTCTTTGGTATTAGGCTGCTGTGATGTTAAGTATAAATGATAATAATTGCTTATGTCTGGAATTTGTCAACAATTTTGTAAGGAAGGAGAACAAATGAAGTGTTTTGGGTAGCACAGGCCAGATGGAGAAAGGAGGTAAAAAACAGAAGTAAAGTTTAATTTGTAAACAAGATTTTTGCATAGCTGGGTGTAATAGTCAGGAATGAACCGCATTAACCCCGTGAGTAAAGTGTTTAGATAGGCTAAGGCTTCACAGTTTTTCTGACTTGAAAGGACATATCTGGTGTCCACCCAGTAAGGAGCTGGCAGATATTCTTTGTTCAGTGGCATTGTATAGCCAGGACAATGCCTCATTAATCTTTTAAGAAACTGGCCCATTCCTCTCTCTCTGCATTCAGAGGAGTAGAATAATATGAAAATCTAAAACGGAGCATGAAGGAAGAATTGAAAAGAAACCTCAACCATCCTATGCGTTCTGCAAAAATATGCAGATGAGGTGAATTGCGCAGCTGTCATTCTAAGATCTCACTGAACAAAGAATAGGTATTTACAATGATTCTTATTTGCTCCAGCTACAGCATGAAGGAAGATAAACTTTTGCATCATTAAATTTCCCTAGGGAAATCAGAGCAACTAGCATTTCTTGAAATAAGTATACAACCTGGTGTATATAATCTCGCATCTGAATGCAGATGCAAGTTGATGAGGGAAGCAGGTGAACAATGGTTTCTTGCTTCAATAAGATTCCTTTGACATTTCTGCTATTCTGGTTGCTCAAGATCGTATAACGGAAGTGTCTGTGCTACAAACTCTGCTGTAATTAGAAAATGGCAGCTTTGTTCTGATGGGTTGGGTCACTGTCCTGAACAGATGACAGGTAATAAGCTGAGTCTGACTTGAGGAAGTCAGATTATTGACTTTGCTGATCTTTTTCAAAAGTATCTGATCATACCCTACAGGATCATCTAGCTGTACTGCATATCTCTATAGGTTATCTTGAAACAAAATTAGGAATCTATTTTTATTTCCTTTAGCCTTATCCCTCATCTTTGGGAATTTCAGCAAGAACTTGCAGCTTGCATGCTCGGAACCCCATTGCAATGCATATGCTTTTCAGCTGAGAGCAGGTCCTTGCAGAAGACAGGGCACCAGCTTGCAGTGCCGCTCAAGCGCAATCGGTTATGATGACATCCACTTAAGGCAGCTATTGTATGTACATGTGCCCATGCCATTGCTCTGTGCTAGAGAAATTCATGCCTGATTAAGTACTTTTTTCTTTTTCATGCTCAAATGTTGACCTGGCTGATCCTTAAGTGTCCGTGTAAAGATTGTCCTTTACATTAATTGCTTAAGGACCGATATTTGAGGACCTACATTGCCTGAGTTCTGTCTTTCATACATGTTTAGTTCTCTTTCATACATGATCTGTATCGGTATGCATGCACTGTGAGAGGTCATTATTCCATGGATAGCACAGGTTTAAAAAATCCCAACTCTAGATGTTAAATCATGATGGATTACATTATTTATCGTCTGTATTACAGTATCCCCTGAGATCAGGACACTTATGCATGCATTCTGTATGAGCTCCTGGTAAGAAGTGGTCCCTGCCCAGTAGAGCTTACCATCTAAATAGATAAGACAAATGGAAAGTATCATTACCCTCATTAGACAGATGGGGAGCTGCAGCGTAGTGAAACTAAGCTTCTTGCATAGGTTGCACTGCGAGATAGTGGGAGAGCTCTGAAGCAAACCCAAATTTTCTAAATCCCAACTCAGTGCCTTTGTCATCTTTCTCTGATGACAATAGAACATGTCTAGCTGTCCTGTGTTCTACAATGACCTTTAACTAGTATTTAGTCCATGTTTCCATAATAATAGTAATAACTTTGATTTCTTTCCTTGCATGTATTATGTCTAAATGATAAATAAATATCCCAAAGCAAAGTTATCGCTCAGTTTTTGTCCTATTGAAAGTGCCGTAATTGGTACAGTTAGCTGATTTCTATGAGCTCCACTGCGGGTTGTCCCTGCTAAGTCAGTTACACTAATTGCAACGTTATCTTCACTTCAACGGGAAACAGGAGATTGAGAGAAGCTGCCAGAAAGGGCAGGTAAACATGGTGTAATCCGAAATTTTTGAAAATAGGAGCTTACTGTTGGGCCAGGAAATCTGTCTTATGGTTGTGAGAGCACACGTGTAGATACCACATTTGAAGACATTTGTGTCTTAAATAATAACACATATTCTGGAAGGAGGTATGATTCATAGGCACATCTTTATTTCATCCCCTCGTTTCATGCCGCTGTTTTTTTTCTCCCAGGATTTGGTACAAAGAACGTGTTCTTCTGCTCCTGGTTGGCACGGGCAAAGTGGCCAATAAGTCTATCAAAAGAGGTAGAGGATGAGTCTGCTTGTGTAGACCTTAAGTTGATGTGGGTGATTCTTCACCACATATTGCCCATACAGGAGTATATTAGAAAGGGGAAAGGGTGTGAAGTAGGCAAAGTACTGACTCCTCTTCGATGACCCAAAGCAGTTGCCTTCTTGTGAAGCACCAAAGCTGGGCATGTCCCATCAAATCAAGGATTAGATAAGTCAGAAGATGGCTTAGATATGCCCTGTTTCCCCTTGTTCCTGATCTGTGAATAAGCCTGATTTTTTTTTTGTTCCCCTCTCAGAAAAGCTGAAAGAATTATTAGTGAGAAGGGGAAAGAAAATAATCATTAACAGACAGATCTATGTGTTCAGTTTCATTTAAATGAGAACCTCATGTTAATAACTGAGGAGTTCACCACAGCTGCTGGTGTGAATAAGATCAGAATTAAACCTTGGTGGTAGGTGGGGACTGGCTGTGGAAAGAGCTGCTGGTGTGTCTGAATGACTGTCCAGGCATCAAAAGGCTTTTATTTATGGAATAGTCCAAGGGGAAAAGGAGTGCCCATGATGTTTTGTACTGTGCTGTTGAGAGTTTTCTGAACTTCAGCCAGCTCATCTGTAAGTGAAATAGCAATAAAGAAAATGAGGAAAAAGTTAATGAGTGGGAAGAAAAGGAGAATAAAAACCCTACTGTTTTCAGTAGTGTTACTGGATCCGATCAGGGAGCTGACAGCTGAAACTCTATTGGTGGCAGGGAATTTATTTCAAAGCAACAAAATGGGAAAGAAATAGCCCGTGAATGACTTCATCTCAGTAATTTTATGCTACAGACCAAACAGTAGATTCTCTCTCCAGCTTAGCACATCAGCTTGTGTTATTTTAGTGATCTGAGTAGCAAAATCAGGGAAATTGTGGCTGCAGCCGCAGCAGCAAGTGACACAAAGATCAGGACAATACAAGGACACAGGTCTGTGACCACACACCCAGCCTGAGAGGCTTGTACATAGTGTGTAACGTTCTCTGTGCTGCCTCTTCAGACTGTAAGTACTGAAGACCAAGCTTCCCTAGTTTGGTTGCCTCTTCTTTATTATTAAGTTTTTAATGACTTCTGCTTGGCTGATACTGGAACTTGAGAGTGGATGGGAGCAGGCTGTGTCTTCCTCTTCTTCTCTTCCTTTCTTCAGAAGGAAGAGGATCCCCTGTCACTTAGAAAGCTCCCCTTACCCTGTCTTTTGTCCAGGCGTTGAACTAACTCTCATGTGCTAGAGTTTGTTGAAAAGAAACCTGGATCAGAGCCATTTCAGAACAGGACCCAGAAACCAAGTCTTGTCTTGCCCTACTGTTGTCTGTAAGGATTTGAGGCAGCTCACAGCTACCTTACAACACATCAGATTGCCAGGACAATTATGCAGCCCAATGAACCTCGCAGAGGAAGAGCAGAGCATGAGACTACATCGTTGTCAGGTCTCTGGAAAACACTTTCAAGGATACCTGTTTGCTTGCAATCTTTGTGCAGACGAAACCATGTGCTAATTGTCTGATTTATAGGACCGACTTCTGCTGATTTTTATGGGATTTTGCCCAGACCTAGGGTCACCTGCAAGATCTGGTAGGCAACGGAACGCTCCCATTTCAGAGGCAAAGGACAGATAACCTGCATGCTCCTTGCCAGCTCAGACATTCATGTCACTTTTGAGCATGACGTTTGTTTATGTATTTATTTATTTATTTTCTTTTTTACTTTTCCTAGCAATACAATCATCTCCTCAAGTAGAAAGACGTAGGTCTTAACCAAGCAGCATGTGGGCTTACAATCCCAAGCATTCATTTGCTGTTTTAGCCACCTTAGCACTGCTTCTTAAATTGGAGAGCAACACTGGCATATCTCTTTAAGGATTTGAATTACCTAAACTTCAGAAGAATCTAGGTCTGGAGGTAAAGAAATGGAAGCTAGTTTGTGCAAGTCAGTGATGCCTACACAAGGTGTAGGAACAGCTTCTTTGATGCTATAGACATGTTGGTTCCTCAGGAGGAGGACATAATGAGCTAAAAGGTAGAATTAGGTGAACCAAATTGACTTTTTTTTTTTTTTTTTTAAGCTGCTGCAAGTTTGACCCATACACATCTGATGCAGCAGCGTATGTGTCTGTGTAGTATGTCTGGGAACAGCAAACTGGGCAGGAAACCAGTAGTATAATTTAAATACAAACAAAATACTCTGACTTGTCCTTTTTTCCCTCCTTGGCCATCTGCTTCTCACCATTTCCTTCACTTGCAGATGCAGTGCAGTTGAGACTCCTAGAAATAAGAGAAATCTTCTATTCTTATAATTAGCAGGTGAAGTCCCATTGCAAAGTTAGCGCAAGGTTTGCAGATACACAAAGGGAAAACTGCAGAATTTCAGAGCCATTTTTTTTCCCCTTCAAGTCCTCATAAGTCAGCTGAGCAGCACGCTCACGTCACTTGCCCTGATCATCTCAGGGGAATCTGTCAGTGTGCCCAGCCGTTGGGGTCAGCCAGATGTTCAGTGTGAACATGGATGTGAAGCCCTGCGAACTCGCTCACTCGCCAAGCAGAGTGTGCAGAGACCAGTCACTGCCGCTCCGCTCTTCCTCTCGGGGCACTGAGCTGTCTGATTGTCTTTCATGCGGGAGCTCCAGATAACAAGAAATACCCTGCAGATGGAAGATTCTGGGAGAAAGCTACATTTACTAGGTATGCAGGTGATACTAAGTAGGAGTAAAAGGTGTAGGTTTAGATGCTAATTAACTTCACATTTCTTTGTCATAGAGGAAGAGTACTGGATTAACCCCAAGCCAGAGCCTTTTAGTTGTATTTGCCATTTCCATGTGCTGTGTCAGTTGGACTCCAGCAACTGCTGTGCTATTAATGCAGCAGCGTGGGGTCTTGTAAGAGCCAGTCTAATCTTTTAGTTTTTCTTAAGTCGCATCTTACTTCACAAGTAGGCTGGGTTTCTGCCTTGACTGGGATGAAGACTGACACTAGATCATGTCATACCTTTGCATTATTTCTGCAGCAGAGATGAAGCAACTCTTCAAGAGAGTCAGAGGCCAGGGAGAGCTGTATTTATGTTGCAGAATAATGTGTGGTCCTGTTAAGTGGGCTTGTGCCGCCTACTCCTGTGATGTGACTGATACCTGGCTAATAACTGATGATGACTGATTTTGAGTCAGTTTTTGGAAAAGATGGAAAATGACTAGAACTTCCACAAAATGCCAGTTACAATCCAGTGGTACACAGTATGGGAATGTACAGTCTCTCAGCTCTCACTGATGCAGTAAGACTGGATGATTCCAACTGAAAGCAGTAATGAGACTAAAATGAAACGCCGTTAATCTGCATTAAAACTGCGTATGTTGTGTATCTTCCCAGAAATAACTACTCGAGATTTCTTTGAGCCTTATTGGTCAATACGAGTATTTGCACATTCATGAAGAATATAGTCCAAACATAAACAGAGCTGTACTATATATCCAGCAGGCATAAAGCATGCAAAACTTTGTCACAATCACAATGGATTAACTGTTAAGGCTTTTAGAGAATAATAGCTGACGGTCCAAATTTAGATAAGTGCCATTTTCATAATGGAGTTTCTGTTCATAGGTTTGCTGTTATAAATTACTGCCTTTTTACAGTTTATGAGCAAACTTACCATTTTTTATCCTGCAAAAAATGATCATGGGGCTAAACAGATTTATTTCCAAGGGAGTATTAAAAGCTAAATATGCGCAGCATGGCTGAGAGAGGGCTCAGGACATACACAAATATACAAGGAGTCTAAATATTGTGGGCAGAAAGAACGTACTCAGGGCGCTGCGAGAGGTGGTAAGAAGGAGCAATGGTACGGAACTAGGAAAAAGAGAATTCAAACTGAGCGTTAGCAGAAACTTTGGTACTGAGATGTAGAATCTACTGTGATGGAAATTGGTGGAAGCAGGTTGCCCTTTCTCTTTTGTTGTGAAGTTCATGTGGTAGATCAATGCAGTGGGATTTTGTTGACTGTCATCCCAGTTGTTGTTAGTGTCTTGGTACTGTCTTGTCATTTTTCATTCCTTGCCCTGACATTTTCGTACAAGTCTTCCAGGCTGCAGAAGTCATTTCTAAGATGCAAATACAGTTCACACTTTTTCTTCTGTTCACCCATCCTTTCTCAGTTTCTTGGGGGGAGGGGGGGGGTCAAAGAAAATTTAAAAACAAACAAAAACCAAAACCAACAACAACAACAACTGAGACATTTGTAATGTTCTTTTTCCCTGTTAACCTGTCAGATCAAGAAGCTTTCTGGGAATAATGTGAAATCAAACTTCTCGTGAGAACTAGTGATACATTAAACACTTTTGCTTTCAAAAGTGGAAAAAAAAGTCTCAATCTTTTCTTTTTTTGAATGCTGATAAAAACCTGTACCACATCAGTTTTTATTCTGACGAAGTCCTGTACCAGCATGTGATAAAAAAGCTATTCTGGAAAACTTTTTAACATACTTAGGGATGATTTTTATATTGCTGTGCTTAGAAAGCCAGAGCCAACATTGTCAAGCTTTGGTACCTGAAAGCAGGTACAGGACCTAGATAGGGGTTATTGCTCTCCAGTACCCGGAGTGCCCTTCTTTGGTACCTCAGTGGTACTTGCATTGATTTTTGACATTTTATAGGTGGTTTGATTTTTTCCAAATTGTGGAATATGTACAACTTCCAGTAAATTTGGCAGTAATTTTCAGGACCCTTGACTTGTTTCACCTTCTGGTTCTCAAATTAATGCATCTAAGTTTGTGTATATGTAGTTTGGCTAGGCAATTGGATGCTACACTCCTGCAGGGAAGACAGATGGTTTTGGTAATGCGAACTGTAGTAATGCAGCAGCTCCCCTTTGTCTAGTAGATGTTATTTCAATATAGAGAATATAATCTGTGATAAGAGAACAGAAAAATTACAAAGCATGTTAAATTCAAGGCACGTTCTTCATTTTCACGCTGCTTGGTAAAGCATGGCTGCTGTAAAATCCATGGAGTTCTTTTGGATTTAATGGAGCTCTGTGAATTTGTAGATAAAGGTTTGACTTTGTTTACTTATTGAAAAAAGAGAGACACTGTTTACACCTTCAGTATTAAAGATAAGATGCTATCCCTGCATGGAAGGTTACATGCAGAATGAGATGTAATTTTTGATAGTGTTTCTGTTCATATCAGAATATAATCTAAAAATCAATTTAAAAAAACCTTTATTTTTGGCAGATAGTGTAAGCCTAAAGCACAGTAACACAATCTGATAATCTTCCTTTTAACTCAAAAACAGAGATCCTTCTCCTTTTGATGAGAACAGCAGAGATCTTTCAAATGGGCGGAGAGCCTGTACTTCAATATCTGCCTTTGTTTTAAACCAAGATAAAAAGATGAATGTAACAATTGGGTAGTTGTGGACCATTTCAAGCCCCGGAGATCATTGCCAACCTCTGTGCTTCTGTGATTCTAGGAGACTGTCATTTAGCTGCTAGAGCTGGACTGTTCTAAGACCAAACTTCCATCTGTGCATGTTAGGACCAGGCAGACAAAATCTTTCCCAGGCTATGAAGTTAGAATGCTCTTGGAAGACCAACAATTTTGGCCTAATATGAATGCTCTGTGACTTCTTCTACCTGAGATGCTTTTTAATTAGGAAGTTAAATGTAATACTGAAATTAAAGCTGATCAGTGAGGACTTGGTAATCGAGCCTTATTAAAAAGCAAAAGGCTTGACTGTATCAAGCTTGCAGTTGATGTAATAAAGGAAAGATTCGCTATAAATATTTTGGCTTTTTTTTCCTCTTTATCTTGGAAACTGCTGCAGACCAACACCACGTAGCTTCTGGAGATTAACAGCGTGGGCAATGCATAATGGAACACAGCACAGGCTTGAAGTATTTGTCCCGTTTCTTAGCTAGGTTGTGCTAATTTGTAGGCTGTTTGGTCTAAACAAATTATTTGCTAGGCCATGAATCTTAAAACTGTTGTGGAACATGTCACTAATCCAGAGAGACTGCTGGCTTTTGGGTCTTCCTATTACTTTCTTGCTGTTTGTCAAAGAGGATCTGATTAATACTTTGCAAGAAACTTCTGTGTCTTGACGTTAGCTAAGTAGACAGAGGGTCTGGCACCCTGAGATCTTACTGCCTCCTTGTGTAACAAAGATTCCCATCACACTAAAAGCATTACTCTAGGTATCAGGCTAAACACAGCATTCTCAATTTCACCATCAGTTATCATGTTTTTATCTCATAGCAAAATGTTTGGAAGACTATAACAAAGTAGTGACAGATTGGTTTTTGTTGTCCTTGGCCACTTTTTTCTTTGGGAGGCTGTGAGAAGATCACCTACCTCTGGCATGGAGAGGTGGGCACTCTGAGCAACATGACAGAACTATTAAGATTTGGGAAGGAGAGGCAGCGGGGAAGCAAAAGATCCAATCCTATGCATTCGTGTGTTGTGCTCAGTCATCATGCAGAGGCAAGTGTCAAAACACCTGGGAAACAAGACAATCTTATTTGTTGGGAAGAAAACATAATTAATTGCCCTATGCCTTTGTGAGCCGTGATGGAGACATACTTTAAATGATGTACATAGGAGAATCAAGAACTGTTCCCTAATGTTAAGAGGCTTTGTTCGGTGCTGGATGAAGGGAATAGGAACCTAGTGGGTCAAAAGTCTGGTACAGGTCTGTTGGGGATTGAGTTACAAAGTGGGATCTCCTCTAATACATTTTTCTCTCTTTGATATCAGGAGGGCAATGCTTAGCTTTGCGGTAGGCTTCACAGCACTTGCATCTTCTATTCCTTTAATGGGAACCTGTGAGAAGGTCACGGGCTTTGTAGAGTATGAAGGTCAGTGCTGAGAAACTACTGTTAGTTTTCTTAGAGGTTGGAAATCAGCATTGGTAGCTGGGCAGAAAGTCATCATCTTACCTCCCTTATTAGCAAAACTTCTCTGGGGCTATTTCAGGTGTAGTTTATGAAAAGCTGTACAGCAGGTACCTCTCCAGTGTACCCTTTGCTAGGTCGCTTCCCACCATTTGACAAGTAGTGTGGTAAAGCATCTCCCTGTACAAGGTCAGATTAATCTTTTTTGAGGAGTTTTACATGAGTGCTTTGCTTCGGGGTTGTTGTTTCTCCATGCATAAATCTTTGTATCAGCAGCCTGCAGCCCTAGTGAACCACAGCAAAATTGGTTTTTATTGTTCTCTGTATTCATCACCACAGCGAGAGAACTCATTTGAAAAGGAGCTGTGAGTTTCCAGTGGGTGTGGTGGGGTTTTGGGTGCTGTGAGCCTTCAATGATTTTATGTTTTTCCCTTTTAAATTTGAATGCAATATGCCAAGCCACCTCTGGCCCCAGATTGGACATCGTTCCCTTTGGGATGATACTGAGGGTGGAACTGAATGTGAATTTTTGTGGGAAGGCGCTATGGGAATAGAGGGGCAGGTTGTGTGTGCAGTTGTGCATGCACTTTAGTCCAGTGGATCAGAAGATGTGATGAAGCAATGCAGGCTATGCTTTGCAGCCAGGTCAGTCTGAAGCCTTCGTTGTTTTTTTTTGTTTTGTTTTGTTTTTTTACTTTCTGACATGTTGGTTTGGGTTCAGGTAGGGTTCTTCTTTAGAGGGAGATGATAAATGTGCTGACATGTAAGTGCTGTAGCTTTTACCAGATGATGAATTCTAAGCCTCTGCCTTGAGGCTGACCTCACCTAATTTACCTTTGCAATAAAAGATGTAGTGAATGTCTCTACTGTCTGTGCACGGTGGGATTACTAATGCATGTTATCTGTTTTATAACGGCATACTTTTTGTCAATGGATGCAAATAATAAGAAAGCTAAAACTAGAGGTTTTATTTAAAAACAGAAATATTTTTCTGTGGAGGAAAAGCATAATCGTACTTATCTAGGTTTTGACTTTTTGAGTGATGTTAATTTTAGTTCACTGTACGAATTCCAAAATCTGCAGTGCATGAAACCAAAATCCTGCCAGTAGTGGCTTTTGCACACAGCCTTCTAGAGAAGAACTGGGCCGAGCGGTGAATAGGAGAGAAAAGCTCTGGAGAAACCTCTGAGCCTGTGGAGAGAAAGACTTAGACATGGTACCTAACCATCACTAGCAGGGCTTTTGTTCTGAGATTTCCTTAATTTGGAATTCTTGACATTACAAAGCATCTTATGCGATTGCAGTGCCATCCCTGTTTCTCCAGCATGAAGTGAAGAACGCAGGAGCACCGTCATGGCGTGTCACCAGGAGATCCAGCCCACAGGCTGCTGCTGGGTACAACAGCACAGTTGTACCAGTCCTGCGGTGGGGGTTTTAGCAGGGCTGTGTGTCTTGGTGCTGCAGGAAAAACACTCTCGAGTTGGGGAATTTCACTTAATTTATTGCCAATTAAGGTAAACTTCTAATTACCAATTCTGATACTGAGAAATAAAGATGGCAACCAATTAAGCACAGCTGCCCCCGTGCACCTGTGAAGGGTTCTGTTTTGGCGGGCAGCGGCCTGCTTCTGCCCATTGTGGAGTGGGCTGGAACCGGTTGCCACCTCTCCACAGGCGGGCACCCTGCAGCCCCCCTCTGCCAAAGCCCTGCCTGTTTCGCCCCAAACACCTCAGAGTGCGGTTCACACCCCACCTTTGGGGCAAGGAGGAGGGCAGCAGTGACTCGTTTCCCTTCCATCGTGCCTGTCCCCTGTGGCCATGTCGCCTGGCTGTGTCGCTCGCTGTGGTGAACCTCCTGGCTTCGGCACCTCCATCCCCTCAGGCATTCCCTGCTCACCAGCCCTGAGTCTTCCCCTCAGGTGACCGTTTCATCATAATCTCTTCTCTCCCAGTCTTGTTGTCCTCCAGGTCCAGTATCTCTAAAACCAGTAGCCAGTTCGGATCCTAAACCAATCCTGACCGGGTTCTTGTGAGGTGGGACTGGAGGCCGTCGGCCGTGAGGGAATAGCGGCAAGGCATTGTGGCTCTGTGTGGGCATCGCAAGAGGGGGGAAGATGTTCGGTTGGGATGTTCTGGGAGTTGTGCGGTCGCGCTTGAGTTGTGGAAAGTATTTGAGTGGGCTTTCTGTGGTTGTAGGCTTTGAAGATTTTAGCGGCTGAGCCATCTCATCTGTACTGGATGTGTGAAATGCAGGGTCTTTTTGAAGGCTAATGACTTGCCCACAAAAATCCACTCATAGTTGGGTAAGACAAAAGACGTGCCTGAAGTGGAGCTGTGCCATGTTTCAGCTCCCTGCTCCTAAGACTAGAGTGTAAAAATTTCAAATTAAGCCACCAGAAATTTAACCTCAATAACATACTTTGCCCTGCCTCGTTCTTAGAAGTAATTGAAGTGCTTTTTTTTAAAGTTCTTCCAAAAGTTTTTATCCTTTAGCCAGAAACAAGCTTAGAATATATAAAACTGGACAATTAAGGTTTGGCAAAGTTATAAGCTAATGAAATTGGGGTCCTGTGGTAGGAAATGCTGATCTCTGTTGATAATGGGTGCAAGTGCTTCCTTTGTGTTAGAAACTGCCTAATGTAATCCAAGCTATTCCATTGAATTTCACAGGGAGACACTGGTGTTCACATGTACGTTTTGGAAAACCCATGCTTTACGGATGAGCAAAAAAATAGGGCAAAGTGCCCATGCATCTTTGCAAAGAGTGATGTGATTTGCCTTGTTTCAATTAATACTACGCAACAAGCTAAAATGGTAAAAGTAAAAAAATAAACAAGCCGCACCAAGGCTGGTTTGCAAAACTATACAGAAGGCCCGTGCTGGAAGGTAATGATATGGAAATCAGCTTGGATCACTGCCGTGAATGAGTTCTGTGACTCAGAAGTGGGCGGTAATGGGATCCAGTGTTAGGGTCAGGCAGGTGTGAAGATACCAGTGATGGAGATTTGAAAATAAACTTTAATTTAACACTCCTGGGGCAAGTTGCAATGAATTCTGTAGACAGTCTAATTGTACTAGTGGAAAATGGTGTTTTCCCCTTCTTGACCTTCTGTCCTCCATTCAATCACAGAAATCTGTAGGTTCAAAGGTTTGGTTTTGACTTGCCAGGCAGTGAAGAAGCTCTGATAAGATTTTGTAGCTATTAAACTTTCATAGGTTTGCAGCTTTGTGGTTGAAGCTAAAGAGACAGTAACTATTTTTTCCGCTTGGGAATGTGGTTTCAATTAATTCAGTGTTGCTCAGTGTTAGAATTCCAGCCTAGCAAGCTGCTAAGCGTATGGAATTTGTGTGAAAGGGAGCAGGGCCTTTACCTCAGCCTAAAAGTTTCCAAAATTACTCTCTCTCCTTCACCCATCTTTGGTTCATTTCATTTTCAGCTCAGACAGTGTTTGTTCTAGGCTGTGCAACTGCTGATTTGACGCTGCTACAGACCCACCCGGCTTCTTAACAAAATACGGAGGACATGTTTTTTCAGAATTGTTTGGCATTGCCTGAAGTTTATCCCACTAAAGTCAATCAGAGCTGAGGGCTTTTGAGAATCTACCTGAAATACCTGTGTTAAAGGTTTTTTATTCACTCCTTTGAGCTTTTTGCCTATGGGGTTTTAGGCAATTGCTTGGCTTGTGAGGAGTAAAAGATATAGACCAACTTTGTGTTGATGTCTTGAGTACAAATCAGCCCCTTTCAGTTGAAACCCATGGGTAGTTTGTGTAGCTGCCTGAAACTGCTCTTAAAGCTCACTTGGTGTACAAGCGTTTGGGTGTGCCGTTCACTTCTCCCACAGTTCCCCTTGAACGGGGCTATGACTTTATGGTCTATGGACCAGGCCACCTGCTCCAGCAATGGAAAGTCTAAACTATGGTTTTCAGTGAAGTCTTGTTAATTGAAAAGATGTGATGGAAAAAAGAATAAAGAAAGCCTAGTCTAGGAAAAGTCTTCAAGTGTTGCTGTCAAATAGATCACTAGCCTGCTGGGGGGGACAGATCTTTGTGCGGTTTTATGCTGTTCTACTGAAATCAATGATACAAAAGAGCCATACATGTGCCTGGATAGTGGTGTATTTCTGACTAGTCCTTTACCTGCTTCTCGGTTGTTGCATGTCGCATGCCTTCTGTTCTGTTGTAAGACGGCAGCTTTGCATTTTGCTGCCTGTGTGACTCCCACTCCCCTTTCTGCATGATCTGCTGAATGTACTTACTGTGCATCCAGAAAAAGCTGAAATAGGTGTTGATGGTTTTTGCTTTTTGTTTTTTTTTCCCCTGTCCCTTCTTCTCTTGACAGTTTTTTATCATGCTGTTAATTATATTTCTGTTGGAGCTCACTGTTGTGATTCTGTTCTTCGTCTACACAGACAAGGTAAGTCAGATTCGTCATTTTTCTTTCCCCTTCAGCAAATTTTTATGCCCCTTTTCCCTATAAATAAATCATGAAGCACTTGGCTTGGTATGCACATCATGCTTCTGTCTTCCTTGAAACACCCCTCTCAGAAGGAGCTCTCTCAGAATGCATAAACAGCTTTACAGGACTGGGCTCTCTTGCTTGCTCATGTGTACAACTCAAGGTCACAGACAATGCCAAGTGCATCTGCCATTTAAAACAAAAAACAACAACAAAAAAGCCAACAAACACACAACAAAAACATGAAGAAGCCAATGAGTCTTAGTAGGAGCATGTAGGAACACACTCATCAGACACAAATAGGATTCTTAAAAAATATGTTTACAATATAAAAGCCACATTAATGTTGCACCAAAGGATGTGTCATTAGCAGAGGTATAAAGGCAAAGGCACACAATTCATTATCTTTCCAAATTGCTCCTTGCAACACGTGTACTTGCGTTTTAGTGAAAAGCCTGTAAGTGCATAACGGTTTAGTGTAAACAGCTTTTGTTTCTGGTTTCAGGTTTGACTTCTATTTGATATTTGCTCCTGTGCTTGTTATTTCTATTGCAAGGGCAAGATTGCCTATCTGAATCATCTTTATCCTTAAAAGAATTATTCTAAAAAAAATTGTTACGTGAATAAACCCGAAACCGATTCAACGAGTACAATTGTGCATAACCTGCCTATTCAATCAAAACTGTGTAATGAAGTCTCTTCCAACTGATGGTGACTAAGGGAAAACTACAGTGTAGGTGGCAAAATTTTGTCATGAATTAAGTCATCACGTAAGTGGCTATTAAGCAGCTTTTTTTGGGGGGGGGGAATGGGAACCATTCATAGCAAAATACAATGAAGATTAACAATAGACGTAGCTTATTCAATATGTTTAGCAATAATGTGGACGAGGAGTGGATAACATTACTTTCTAGAAAGGCTCCAAATTATTCAATTAATGAACACTGAATGATTGTCAGGTGCACTTCTGCAGGACTGAAAAGAACTAGGTTGCTGGATGGCATGTTGTAGCTGGGACTTGGAATTAACTTGCAAGGTAATTAAAGTAGAAAGGGCAATCTAAAATTACTTTTATGCATTATTGGATTCTGAATTACTTGTAATCTCTTGGGAGAAAGGTCTACACGTCATAGATGACAGCTTAATAAAGGCATCTACTTAATATGCAATGGGCCTCCAAAAACCAAGTACAACAGTTGGTGTATATTTAGAAACGGAATCAGAAAATATTATCATGTCATTGTTTAAATTGATGGACTCGCCTCACTGTTAATTCACAATTCAGTTTTGGTTACTTCATTTCAGCGAAGGGTAACAGAAATGATTAGAAGCGCTAGACAGGTGGGAGAGAATAGTCCTGAAGGGGTTATGGAGACTGCCCTGATTCAGTTTGGGAAAGAGATCCTCTGCTTAAGAAATCCAAAGAGGAGAAATGATAGCAGTTTCTAAAATATTTATATACTAAAGGCCTGTCTTGAACACGGAAGAAATACTTGAATATATCAAGGAGTATGTTTAAAAGACAAGTGTTTCTTATGTTCTGTATCATATTGTAAAGCATCCTGTCGCTGGCAATTGTTGAGGATGATAGTTTGATAAATGTGTGGGTTACGGGGATGTAAAAAAAGATGAAATGTTTCTATTCATAAAGCAATTAGTGCTGTTATGTTGACAAGTTTGTCACAGAGAAAGTTGATCCTCGCTCTTAAGACATAAAAATAGTGAACAAGTCAGGAAGGATTCCCTCCCCACTTCGGCCTGTTGGTTTGTGGCATTCCTATCTATGTTCTTAGTAAGGATATCAGGAAATCTAACCTCCCTCCAAATCACCTGCTGTAGGTTGATGCAGGAGGTGCCCTACAGTTGTCTGTAAGATCAAAAGTGAGTCTAAAATGCGGACTCCAGTTCAAGTGCAGGTTTACTGGGTTAAGAAATTGCTTTAGTCTGTGTAGTGCAGATGATCGAATTTGAGGCTCTTAATGTTCCTGTATGACTTTAAATCCATGGTCTTATACTGAGGAGATTGATGGCACGTGCCTGTGTTACACTTGCAGTCCTGCCTACTAAAAATACAAAGCAGCAGCAGCCTGAAACTAGTATGTTCTTACAGCATGCTTAGAATTTGCGTGCCAGCTTTCCTGGCGTGACGAACAGTATTGCCATGCGCACTGGTACAGCGAAGGTAGCTAACCCGGACAAGTCCACCACTGTAATTGAGTTAATACAGTTCCTTGGAAAATCGGTGAAGGAACAATTTACACTAACACCTACACGTCAGAAGAAAGTAACATGAACTTTGCGTGCAAAAGCAGGAGGTGCCTCTGCTCTACCATGTGTGTGAATAGATGTGATGATATTTATATGTATGTGTGTGATCAGCAGTTTTTTCAGTTACCTGGTAGCCTTCTGTTAATTAGGAGTGTATGCGCCTGCAAAATTCTTCCCAGGATGAAATGGAATCCAATTATTTTGTGTTTCCAGGCTTTAGAGTTGGTTGAATAATAGATTCTCTGGCAGTTTTCGTTTACTTCTACTTTGTCAGGTGGAAGGAATTTGGAGTGGATACTTCGCCGCTTTTACAGAGTTTAATCAGTCCTCTCTGCTTTCTGTGAGACAGGGCAGTGTTATTACCTTAACTTAGGTGGAGAAGCAGGAGCTGAGAGGGTTGTCCAAGAGTGCAGGCAGCTGGGGCCCATTTTAAATTGAAAGCTCTTGGTGTCTTGGCTGATGGCAAGGGAACTAAGAGACTGAGCTGTGCTGACTGCAGGGCAGGGTGTTGTAGCTGACTTAATAGCACTCAGCCAGTGCCTGTTTTGTTCCTTCTGCTGCAGAGTGGGCACAGTGGCAAGCTGCGGTATCTGCCACGGGGCAAGTATGCATCTGAGTACATAGGGATGCAGTGCATCTGTAACCATTGATGGGACTACTGCTTTAGTAGGGTGTTGATTATTAAAAAGCGTCAAGATAAAAAGTTCTTTACAGCCATTCACAGATAGGTTTTTGGTGCTTTTATTCTTTCTCTGTGGGAGAGTATGCAGCTGTGGAGATGGACAGGACTAGCTGCTGGGACTCCAGGCAGCCTGGGCTGGCCCGTTCTCATTCATCAGTGTGGGAGAAACCCCAGAATTGCCTCTGCCTCTCATCCTCAGTGACTTGGCAGCAGCCTCCCTGAGCTTTTAATGAGTAAACTTGCTCCCATGTCCTAGAATGTCGTCTTCCCTTTTCTTGCTGTAGCAATGTTTGTCTTGACCTCATGAGGTAAATACTGCCCTGGATTTCACAGCTCTCTCTGAACTGGCTATGCGATATGATGTTGTAAAGAGAGGAGGGCTTGGAAGGACAGCTCAGCAATACATAATATAGGAGGGAGAAGTGGGTAACGCCTTGCTTTTTGGGGCTGCACTGTGGGTCTCTTTGGCAGGGGCCAAGCTCATGCCTGGTTCACTCTTCTTTTTGCCATCCTAGCTGGTTACATTATGAGATATGAATCCTCTGGGTTCTGCAGAAGTGAAATGTGGGCTGTATGGGAATAGAGTGGGGAAATGCATTCCTATGGGATAGTTGTCAGGAAACATACATAGCGCTTCTGTTTTGTCCTGGCTCTTCCCAAAGCAGCAGTGATGGGTTTGTAAGCTGTCTTCAGCTCAGTGTGGGGCACCCCAGGGACTCGGAAGCTCCTGTTGGTGTTTGCATGTCCATATGCAAGTTCCCAAAGTGTAACTTTTTATTTTTCTGAGGGCAGAAATATCAGCCTAAGAGACATGGAGTTTGTGCGACTGTGAGTACTGAGGCAGGTTATCCCTCTCCCAGCACTATTTTTTCAGGCTAAATTTATGTGCCCATTTGAAGCACTCCAAACTCCAGTGGCATTGCTAGAGTCATGTGAATGGCCACCTATCCATAGCTTGAATTTTCACTTTAGTATGTATTATTTTGGTTCCAGTAATACAGAGAAGCATTTGATATTTTTATAAGTTGATTGTTTCTATGTGAGGATCTATATGTATTTATAAAAGATCCATGGAGTACTGATAAGGTTAACCTTCATTTTATTGTGAAAAAGAGAAAGCAGCTGGGCCCTATCCTGACAGAGGCTGGATACTCCCTATATTTCTCATCACCAAATTAGACCCTGTTAGAATATAAATTATGCTAATAAAATGCATGGTCTTGTACCAGTTCTTACTTGTATAATCCTTCTGGTTTTAGCATCTGTATTTATTTTTACTGTGATGGTTCTCCTGGAGGCACAGAAAAAAAAGTCCATATTTACTTTTTTGCAGCTGTAATACATGATTATTTTTTTTCGGTAGTTTTGTTTGTTCAGATGTCTGCATTTTTTCTGATTTGTGAGCAGAGCTATGGTGCTGTTATTTAATGCCCGCAAATGCAAGAACATAACTAAACCAGCTTAATGTGCTTTTTTTTTTTTTTTCCTTTTTGAAATGTCAAACTGAATAACATAAACCAATTTAAGGAACAAAAGCACCAAAAGATCACTGACTATGGTATTTGATTATGGGAGCAGTTACTGCTGTTGGCAATTCAAAGTTAAGACCAGAATTTTCAATAAGGATTAGGCCATTAACTCACTTGGGGATCTCCGTGAAAATTACAGCCTAAATCCACGCCTGGTTAGCCGAGTTGGAAATAGCTTACAGAACAGTAGAGGTTTGAAAATAATGGCTACTTCTGTTTTTCATGAGATGTATGAAAGTGCTCGTCTTCTGTGTCCCAGTAAATCATAATGAGTTCATCTTAGCTTTTACTGCTATCTTACTGAAATAAAAGCTGCAGACTAGCTTCTCCCCAGCATGAAGAACGGCTCACGATCAGATTGAAGAAATCAGTCATACAGAAAATTTAGTTCAGACCTAATACAGAGACTCTGTTGTTCTCTTTGTGCTTGAACTTCAGTGGAGCAGGATGTCTGCTCTGCAGCTCAGCTAACAAAATGCCTCGTGTTCCTAGTCAGTGTGCAGGGCTGTCGAAGGTAGGAGCGCAGAAGAGGTTAATCTATTTGGAGATGGAGAAATGGAGGCTGAAGTGAAGGACCAGATCATCCCAGTTGTGTGCAGCTTCCAGATGATCTTAAGTTATTGGAAAAACAACAGCCTTTGGAAAGTCCTGCAGCACTGGTAGGGTGGTCACTCTGCGCTGCTCCTCAGTCATGTGGTCCTGCCTTTCCTACCAGTGTTTCTTCATCAGCATTTGATTAGCCTGTCATCACGTTGGTGTGTGTTTTAAAACTTCTTACTGTTGAAAATTTTGAGTGATGGTAGAAGTATTGGGTCCCTGTATCCTCCTTCTGCCACGTAGCTGTCCTGCTGCCTTGCAAGGCTGGGAGAATTTCGGGACAGCAGCAGCGTGGGTAGTATCTGTGTTTGTCAGCATGCAGGAGGCCTCAAGGGAACACGGCCATTTTTAACTCTGTTATTTCTGCAGGGATGTGCTGCATTAACATAACATGCTTCAGAGCATGCAAGTTCTAATCTGTGTATGCAATGGCTTCTGAGCAGCCAGTGCATTAACACTTTATTTTTCAGTTACTGCTCAATTTCCGTTCGTATTTAACAGCTCTGCACACGCTGAGCAGTTCCTGGCATTTGGCATCTCTCTGGCAATGTTCTGAAGTTAGGATTTTATATAAGTGCTGACACAGCTAAAAGCTATTCCTCAGATAAACGGGAGTAACGTTGCAGGCTGATGTGGAGGAATCTATAGATTGTCTCCTGGATTGTGCCGCTCTGCAATTACTGCTCTGTGAGGGTGATGTGTTAGGCCTGGTCAAGTATATTATTTCTCTAATGTAAAATAATGTTATTTAAATGGTGATATAAAATAAGAAAAGATAGCAGTCTCTGTGGTTTATTTTACTTGGTAATAAGCTTAATTTTAACTAGTTTATTAGCATTTCGGTACTCGTGTCACACAATAGGGAGTTGCAGAAATTTCATCAAAAGAATTTAATTATAACCAATTCATTTTAGCTTCTTTTCAGCAAAGTATTCAGGCACAGGTTTAAATCCATCCCTATTCAGCAGATAACTTAAGTGCATGCTTAAATCCATGTGATTGACTTAATCATATACTGAAGTCTTGTCAAAGCTGATATGCACCTTTTGTGTTCTTTCCTTTTAAAAGAGATCTTGCTAAGGAAATGCTAATGATAGTGAAAAATTCTGGAGGTGGTAAAGATGTATCACATCTTTCACTTCATAGGGAATTTAGTGAAAAATAATGAATGCTTTCTTTAAAGCATTAATGGTTATCTTGTTCTATTTGATCTGGAACAGCTCTCCATTTAGTATCTTGATCTCCAACACATCACTTTAACCTTTTTTTAGGCAGGAGCAGGTGAGGAGAATGGAATTTATCTGTCTCTGTGGCTGAAAAAAGCAAACATACCAGTAGAAATCCCACAGTTTCACTAATTCATTTGTCAAAAGAAGATTTCATTGAAAGTGGACCTGCAAAATGCTATTAACAGGGTTGTTGGAGGATAGCAAAGTATTGATGAAAAGAATTAAGTGCATGCTCAGAAATTGGTGTTATTTAGGAACGGTAACTGCAGATAAAATGCATTAAGGCTTCCCACTGGGAACTCTTGATCAATGGTTGATCAAGGCCTAATTGATTCCCTGAATAAAGTGTTAGCAAGGGAATGGGCGCGGGGAAAGGAAAATCAAGCTTTCCTAAATTAAGTTCCATGCCTAACACAAATACCCTTTGTAAAGATTAGATAATGCAGTAGCCTATCAGCTCTTTATGCCGCATATCTTCCAATTTTGGCTGAGTTCAGGGATGAAGGTGAATGTAGGTGTCTCATCCTAGTCAGTATGGATTTTTGTTCATATTGCGATGAGTACAATCTTGTTCATATTGTACTACTGCACAATTTGGAATAGTGCTTTTTCTCAGGAGAAACCCAGTTCTGAATTCCAACCTGGCTGACTGGGAAATTAATTCCCAGGGCTGTATAGATGAATCAAACACAGCTGCTGCTGCTGCCATTAAGCCTGGCTTAAAGCCAGCCAGATCTATCTTTTATTTCCTGACATCACTAAATTCATCTGGGGGTCCTCTGATAAATATTTGGCAATGGATCAATTAGCATACAACAGAAAGAGATGTTTCTCTGCTTCCTTCTTGCTCATTTGTAATCCCTAATTAGAGGCTAACTCATAATCTCAGGGGCACATCACAGTATATTTTGTTGTGGGAGCACTTTTGCAAGAATTTGTTTCTCATGCTCATGTCTTAAATTCCAGGTTTCATAGCAGACAAAATATGAGTGTTGCAGGTCTTCAGCTGGCCTCTGCCAAGGAAGACCTGGAATACAGTAATGCTGATTATGAAATGCACTGCACAATTGCATGCCTTTTGTCTGGGCGCCTTAAAGCATGTTACAAATGGTGAATAAGTAGTTCAACTCCTCTTCTACCGACTGCCAGAAGTGATGTTGGAAGGTGAATCCTCAAGGTGGAGTATCTCGTGGGAAATACTAAATGCTGTCATGTCTGAATGTGTGTAATGGGACCTTACTATTCTAAAGGCCAGGTCTTTACTTGACACATCTGTGGTCAAAGAAGCCATTTCAACATGTAGGTGGATCTGGAATTGAATGTGTGCTGATATTCAGTGCTGATAAAACTCGAGTGAATGGCGCTGGTTTACATACACCTGATCCACACTAGCTTTAGAGGTGATTGACCACCAGCTTTGCATCTGTTCTAAATGCTGATATACATTTCATACCATTTTGTTAGAAAAAAGGGAAGAATAGCAGAAAGAGAAAAGAATGGTTTAGAAAGCTGATAAAATAAATGATTGAGGCAGCTTTAGACATTTAAATACAGGCAACATCAAATGCAAAGGAATGACTGAGGTAGTATATTGAAATAGACAGCACATTTTTTATTCATTCTATGAACATTTTTGATGTGTCACAGTGTATTTCGGACAACATTAGAAAATGACAGTAAACTAAACGTTTAACGTTTTTTACATGTAGAAAAAGAGAAGGGAAGGTGGCTTTTTGTGTTATCAGACTGCAGGCCAACAGCATGCAGTCCTTGTCTTAGATTTGTCAGCTGCAATTGAAAAATAATGTTGTGGAGAGACTGCTTTATTAATATAATTCGCAGCTGAAATTCTTTCAGCTCCTTCCTTTTAGCTCAGCGATGGTGTACACAGAATGACTCCTAGCTGAAATGAGGAAAGACAGATCTGTTGATGAACAGCTCTAAACCACTGCAAATTCAGGGACCTCTTTGGTGGAATTGTAGCTGAAGTGTCTTGACTGTAGGGCTGCAAATTATGTTCAGGTGCTTTAAATTATCCGAATTCTATGATACATTTGAAGCATCTCCTGTATAGCATAGCTCACCTCATCTGAAGTATCACTGCACTGCAAGATGGTGTTGTCTTTCTGGCTGATAATTGTGGTGAATTGTGCTGAATCTGTGAAGCTCAGATGCAGGAAGGAGGTTCAGCAAGTGTTGTAGCCACTTGTCCTCGTAGCTGTTGAAATGTATTCCCAAATTTAGAAAACGAATGTACTCAATGGTGTGTGAGAGTTCATGCCAGTAAAACGGCAACCAAGTACATCTGTAATTATCTTTAATATAGAGTAATTATCTTTAATCGTTTGAGATCTTGGACTCCGAATCTTTTTACAAGTGAGCACCAAAATCAGTGATACTTGACAACAGGAAAAAGTTGAGATGGAAGAGAGAGAAGTAGTTTTTGTGTAAAGGGGCGTATCTTAACAGGAAGCAGAGAGAGAACTTTGCTTTACAGTTTCTGAATGCACACATTTCCTACTTGAAGTTTCAAGTGCCTCTGATAATCTGGATGATGGTAGTATAATACAATTCCTCTACAGTGAATGAGGCATATGCAAGGATTGTTTTAACCTTGGCGCAATTTTAATTCACTTTATTGTACTGCAATTATTTTGTGTGCCCTCTTCTGTCCCTTCAAACTGCAGGAAGGCATCCTTGGGAGTAGAGTATCCTTGTGTAGGTTCAGTTCTTTCCTGTTGAAACTCATTCATCCTTGTGTACTCCTGCTCCTGCTACTAGCTGCCTTTGATACAATTTAGTAATGAAGTTTTTTTCTGTGATATATTTTTGTCTAATAAATCAATCTGTTTTGATTTGCTTGCTCTTGCCATTTTGCACTTTACTGCTGCAAGCCAAGGGTGTTGTTGCTCTGCCAGACGTTTATGCCATCTGCACCTTGCCATTCTGAACCACAGGAAAGCAGAACAATACATGTCATCATCTTCAGCCGTGCTAATGCTTCCTCTGTTGACAAAGTCCTAACCTCAGCATTTAGGAAACCTTTACAGAGGTCAGTTTGAAGGGCATATTAAAGTGCAAACTGAATTGCATGTTATAAGTTAGTAAATTATGTAAATGTAGCAAAATGGAAAAGATTCAAAAGATCATTTGAAGATACTGAAGAAAACAAAAAGTCTTTCTCTAGAGAATAATGACAGTGGGAAGTCATAAAGCACATAAGAGGAAAAGATTTTGATTTAAAACCAGATGTTTGTTGGATTCATCACGTAAGACATTCATTTTTTCTTTTGAAAATTCAGGACCAAAAGAGTTGCAGTAAGACTTGAATTAATCAAAATTATTGAAAGGATATTTAAAAGCTGGGAAGAGAGTCAACGTTACTCTCTGTACAACGCACATGCACAAGAAAATATCCTGTAGATTTCTTTCAGGTCCACCTTTTTCTTGATGAATAGAGAATGCATTGTAATTGGCAAAAAAGCAGCTGAACACATTCAAACAAAGAGAAGCAATGTTTTTTTCAAGGTCAGGTAGCTTGGGGAAAAAAAGAAATTGATTTCCTTTTGGGAACTGTGAAGAAAGGAGGAGGAGAATGTGTTGCAAACCTTGAAGTGTGTTGAGATCAGACTGGTATTTAGGTAAATGTCAGTGGAGTGCCCATGCTGCTGGTACCACCAGTCGTGGCCATTCAGTGGCCAGGTGCAGCTTCCCGTGGCAGGGTTATTCTCAATACAAACCTGGTTCGTGCTCTCTTTGACAATGATTTATGTACTGATGGCAGAGGCAGCTCTTTCATGATGTTTGTTGTTACTGCAGAGCATGGAGCAACAAGGATTGCTCTTCTGATTGCCCATCATAAGTTTTCTTTCTCTCAGCTGTATTCATGTCAGTGTCAGTTTTCATGTAAGAGCGTCAGTAAGACGATTAGGTAAGACTAGGACAGTGGAATGGCTCTCTGCTGCTGGGTGTCACAGTTTTGACACATCCATTTTAAGCCATTTGGGCGTTTAGTTACAAAAGACAATATCAGGTGTCAGCACAGAATGAACACACAAAATACCATTTTCTGTATGGTGAAATCTTGGCCCCAGTGAAGTCAGTGGGAGCTGCACAGTTGTTTTCTGTGGAACTGAGCTATAATCCTTAATTTTAGGATTTTGGAGTCTCCCTCCCACTGTCCCACTTGGAGATTGTGCATCACAATGCTATAGGAGATTCCGCTGCATGGCAACCACATTACTAGGGGAGTTTTGTTCTCTAGCATGGTAATGTCTTTATTTGGGCGATGTTGCTGCATGTTAAGAAGTTGGTTGAACTTTCACTGCAAAAAAAACCCAAGCATTTCCAAGAGAAATGAAATTAGTGAAATCCAACTTCCTGTGGATATTTGTTTCCTAATATTTGCTGTGAAAACGTGGCTTCTCCATCCATGTTCTCAATGACTGTTCAGCTTTCCCTTGCTATGCGACAGACTCACAGAATTATTTAGGCTGAAAAGAACCTCTTGGGATCGCATAGTCCAACCCCCTGCTCAAGCAAAGTCAGCTAGAGCAGGCTGCCCAGGATCGTGTCTGATCGAGTTTTGAAGATCTCCACAGATGGAGATTCCACAGCCTCTCTGGGCAACCTGTTCAAGTGTTTGACTACCCTCATGGTAAAAAAAAAAAAAAAAA
>VXAL01014225.1:119298-164332 GCA_013399475.1 Chauna torquata | reverse complement strand
GGTTTTGACTTCCCTCAATGTAAAAAAAAAAAAAAAAAAAAAAGTTATCTTGTAAATTTCCTGCTTTTTAATTTGTGCCCACTGCCCCTTCTTGTGCCAGTGGGTACTACTGAGAAGTGTCAGGCTCCCTCTTCTTCATTCACTCCCATCAAGTATTTATATCTATTGGTAAGATACCCCCTGAATCTTCTTTTCTCCAGGCTGAGCAGTCCCATCTCTGTCAGCCTCTCCTCATATGAAAGTTAGAATCGTAGAATCATTTAGGTTGGAAAAGACCCTTAAGATCATCAAGTCCAACCATCCACCTGACTACCAAGTCCACCACTAAACGGTGTCCCTAAGCGCCACATCTCTTAAATACCGCCAGGGATGGGGACTGCCCTGGGCAGCCTGTTCCAATGCCTACCCACCCTTTCTGTGAAGAAATTCTTCCTGATATCCAATCTAAACCTCCCCTGGCACAACTTGAGGCTGTTTCCTCGCATCCTATCACTTGTCATCTGAGAAAAGGGACCAACAGCCACCTCGCTGCAGCCTCCTTTCAGGTGGTTGTAGAGAGCGATGCGGTCTCCCCTCAGCCTCCTCTTCTCCAGACTAAACAGACCCAGTTCCCTCAGCTGCTCCTCCTATGTCTTGTTCTCTAGTCCCTTCACCAACTTCCTTGCTCTTCTCTGAATGCATTCCAGCAACTCAGTACCTTTCTTGTAATGAGGGGCCCAAAACTGAACACAGTACTCGAGGTGTGATCTCACCAGTGCTGAGTACAGAGGGACAAAAATATAACCCTGGTCCTGCTGGCCACGCTATTTCTGATGCAGGCCAGGATGCCATTGGCCTTCTTGGCCACCATGAGCCACATCACCAGCTCATGTTCAGCTGGCTGTCAACCAGCACCCCCAGCTCCTTTTCTGCTGGGCAGCTTTGCAGCCATTCTTGCCAAAGTCTACACCTCTGCATGGGGTTGTTACAACCCAGGTGTAGCACCTGATATTTAACTTTGTCAGAGGCCATACAATTGGACATGGCCCATCGATCCAGCTTATCCATGTCCCTCTGCAGCCCTGGATACCGTTGGCCGCCTTTTTTATGAGAGTGTATTGCTGGCTCATGGTCATTGCTGGTCAACTTGGTGTTCACCAGGACGCCAGGTCCCTTTCCGCAGAGCTGCTTTCCAGCTGGGTGCCCCCCAGCACATGCTGGTGCCTGGGGATGTTTCTCCCGAGGTGCAGGACTCTGCACTTCTCCTTGTTGAACTTCATGGGATTTTTGTCAGCCCATCTCTCCAGCCTGTCCAGGTCCCTCTGAATAGCAGCAGTACCCTCTGGTGTATCAACTGTTCCTCCCAGTTTTGTGTCATCTGTGAACTTACTGAGGGTGCACTTTCTCCTAGCATGCAGATCGTTAATGATGATTTTTAACAGAACTGGCCCCAGTATTGACCCCTGAGGTACATCACTAGTGACTTGCCTCCAACTAGACTTTGTGCCGTTGATCACAACCCTCTGGGCCTGGTCATTCAATCAGTTTACAGTTCACCTCATTGTCTATTTATCTAACCCATGCTTTGTCAGCTTGTCTATGATGATGTTATGGGAGACAGTGTCAGAAGCCTACTGGAAGTCAAGGTAAATGGCATCCACTGCTCTCCTCTCATTTACAGAGCTAGTTACCATATTGTGGAAAGCTGTATCATGTTAGTTAGGCATGATTTCCCCTTCGTAAATCCATTCTGCCTGCTCCAAATCACTTTCTTGTCCTTCATGTGTTTGGAAAAGGTTTCCAGGATTAGTTCCTCCTTCACCTTCCCAGGGACTGAGGTGAGAATGGCAGGCCTGTAGTTCTCCGGATCTTCCTTCTTGCCCTTACTGAAGATAGGAGTGATGTTTATTCTCTTCCGGTCTTCAGGAACTTCTCCCATTCCTCCAGTGTGATAGAGTCCACTCTTGTACTATGCAGTACTGCCATTTCTTGTCCAGTTCTTCCAATCTCTGCATTAGCAAAAAAACAAACAACACAACAAAACGAAACAAAAAAAACACCACCACAGCAGAAATGCTGACTCCTATCAGGGCACCATACGTTGCAAAACAGATAAAACACTTATCTACCATACTTCTATTTCAGCCTTTTTTTTCTCAGTCTGGGTACTAATTTTGGGAATTTATTGTAGCTAGTCACCAGTTTTCATAAAAATTGTGGAAATTGAGTGTATCTGAAATCTGTGTTGTCTACCAACCATTTGACTTCTTTTTTTTTTTTTGCTTTATAATTATTTATTGAGGGCTTATAATGTCAAGCAATAACTTTCCAATAACAAAATGCTCCCACTGGTGCATGTCATACGTTTGAAGTGATTAAACAAAAGGAGAATATTGGAATTAAAGGAGAGTAAGTGAGTTAAAACTTTTTCTCTGTGATATTTATTGGAGCGCTTTTCCAATTAGCTTCTCGCTGTTATTTATTTGAAATGACTTTTTTTTTGAATACTTGCTTCCAATTCCTGGAATATGCTTGGTAGCAAACTGCTAAGGGGGACAAGGAGACACCCCATTCCACATGGAGCTGGACTTTTTGAGGATTTAATAGGTCCCTTTTCCACACACTCATTTATTAGGTTTTGTGGTTGGATATGGTTATATTTTTGTATTTGTCTCATAAGGATCAGATAGTGCTATGCATGGAAGAATGGAGAATGTGGCTTTTGCTTCCACATCCATGGTGAGGCTGCGCAGATTCCATGGGCATTGGCTTCTGGGTTCCTTGAGCTCCTCGCTCCTGATCCAGGGGCAGCTCCTAGCGTGCTCCTTAGACACCACAGAAATACCAGCATTACTGTATAGCTCTTTGAAGGTATAAGATCAGCCTCTGAGATGCAAAACTCTTCTGCTTGATATAGGAAATTGAAAGGCACAGCTATGGTCTAAAGGCCTTCCTCCACCTCTTCCAGACATGTTTTGAGCAATGTTACACTGGAGAAGTTGGCCATTTAGAACAGACCTGTGTGCCTGCAAGAGCTATAGCCTTCCTCTGAGGCTGAGATGACACTGTAGAGAGGCTCATGGCAGGTGCTGCTGTGAATTTGCCTGTGTGCTGTCTCTGCTATGTCCTGTTGGCAGATAGATGCCAACAGCCAGGTCTAGAGACAGACAAATGAACTCTTTCCATGGGCTCTCATGAAACAAGCTCGGTACAAATGAGCAACACAATATTTTAAATCAGTATTTCACACACCACGTCTATTTATTTCTGTCTAAGTCGGATGCCATGCAGAGCCTGTTAGGGTCGCTCAGGAAGTCCTTATCCGTGCCATGGCTTTCATGTTTAAAGCTGATGCATCCCATCGGTGTCCTTTTTTTTTTTTTAAATAGCATATTAAATTCAAGGATTCCAATATCACTCTTTCTCAAGATTTTTCCATGTGAAGCTTTCTAGAGAAGGGTTAATTTGTCAGAGAAGGGTTAAGGAGTCCTGTTCCGTATAGATCTTTGTGAAAAGTGCCAGGAAGGGAGATTTAGAAACAAAGGTGAGGAGGGCCTAGAATGCTCTGCCTGAAGTTTGTTTCTTCAGTCACACAATGATTATTGTTCTCTTTCTTGTCAAAGACTCTCTGTCTCACTCATCTTAACATCATGAATCCACGATTTAAGTAGCTTGAACTAACAGGATCATGTTTCTGATCGCTGGAAGCTTTGCAATGCCCTGGTTACTCTAACCTAAGAGAAGAGGGCATTGAGATGTCCCCATGTCAATTCTGACTTGCAGATCACTTCACCTTTTGTGTTTGAAGTGATTATCTAGCGGGGAATTTTAGGTTGCGTGCAGATGAGTTGTGTTCTGATTGAACAGAGTTAAGTGGAGTTAAGTAGGCAAGAATTTGACGCTTGTTAGAGAGTTGGTCCTTATGCAACGTGTAGGTGCTCTTTTAAGTGGAGGTGAGGGAATCTGATAAAGGGAAGAAAAATTAGTGCTAAAGGAGAATGAGGTTGAACAGACAGTTCAACTACATCCTGCATAATAAAAATGTGTTGTTAAGCTGTGAGTGTTTGGGTATCTCTTTCCTGTTGACCACTTTAAGAGAATTTAGAGAGGCTTGAATTTTGACCCTTCATGAAATTTAGACCTGCCGGGATGTGAAGGGGGGTGCCCAGAACCCCCTGTCACGCCTGCAAGTCGTGGCCGAGGTGGAGTGACACTGACCAGCAGTACGCTGGGATGTGGCTCAGTGCACTGCCTACTGCAGCAGCACACTTTACAGGGAAGGATTCCTTGGATAAGAATGAATGTTAACAGCAGTATCCTAATGCATCCCCTTTTCTGGGTCCTGCGACCACAGAGCTGAGCCTCCAATATTCACTTTGGAGTATGGTTATGCACAGGGGGTAAAGATGCAATTGTATTAATGAGCATGTAGGTTTGGATCACTTCCTTTGGTTTATCAGGAACTAACAGCTCACCTAGTCCTTCATTTCTAGCTGAAATGGAAGAGTAAATAAAATGAATCTTGTATCTCAGCAGCAGATTTTTGTGAGTGGGGAGTGAAACATGTATTGCATTTTATAATGCAGGAAATTAAATTGTCCTTCCAACCTCTAATTAAAAAATCTGGAAAAAGGCAGGAAATGTTCCTTATCTTCTGTATGTACCAATATCCCTCCCCAGGCCTGGGCTGTCTCAGAGCGTACAGGAGGTGCTTTAGGACCTCAGAGAGTGGCTGTGAAGACACCGTGGGCTTTTTCCTGCATATAAAGCTATTCCTTGTGAGAAGTATGTATGGCACCTAAAAGTGAATTTGTTGATTTGCGACGAGAAGAGACACTTAGAGTGATCCCTCAGTGCTCCGTGGCTTTACCTCACCCACAGGATCTTCCTTTTTGTTCCTTATCAAGGCAGAGTTCCCTTTTCTGACCTCTACAGTCAGCAACTCCAGGCAGCAGGATTAGGTGGGGGGAAAGCAAAAGTTTTATGCTACTGCTTTTTTCTCAGGGAGTGTAGGCTGCCTGCCCTTCACCTTCCCACGTCGTACCTGGATTGAAGATTGGAGTTGCTGATGAAGGAAAGGAGAGAAGGGCTATACTCTTTGCTTTGCCAGAGATGAGCATGAATATGATCAGTCCCCAGGCTGGGAGTGTAGCTTCCAGTTCTCATTTTATTGCGAAACATTACACAAATTGTGGCAGGAAGGGCCGCTCTGGATTCTCCAGGCAGCATTTGTTCTCCGGCTGTCCCTCTATCCTAAGGAATGTGGACCAGTGGCACAAGTAATTTAATGTGATTAAGTGCTAGCCCCCAGTGAAGGGAGTGACGAGGGAGATTCTTTACTTATTCCCCATTAGTCCTGAGCAGGCTTGCTCATGAATCCCGTAACCTTGGCAGCAAGAGAACCTCCTTTTATTTTGCTATCTGCAAGAAGATGAATTACAGAAATTCATGGACGCTGAATACTGCAATTAATTTTGTTAAAGTCTCTTTATGTATTTAGATAGGGAAGAGGAAGGAAGGAGAAGCTTATCAGCAGATACGAGTCTGAAGCCACAAATCTTGTGCAGCTTTCACTTTAAGATAAAAATGAATCTATAAGGAATCCAAAAACCCTTTGTTTATTTTATGTATTGTAGGAGTGAGAAATGATGAAGGCAGTAATATAAAGTAGTGTTAACTGCACAATCTGCATGTTAAATTGATTAACATGGAGAAAACACGTTAATAGCTTTTTATTACTAGTCTGAAAACTTTATAATGGCATTTATTGGAATAGAACTGAAATGTGGATGGCAGAGCATTACAAATCTCAGCTAGTACGTGGTGGCCTAAACATTGTCTGAAAATGTTTTTAAAAAATAGTTCAGGCTTTGAACATTGTCATTGTTCCCCATTTAACATTTCATTTGTACATATTAAGCAGGCAATCATATTGCAGATGAGAAGTTGGATGTAAAGCTGGATGTATTGGATGTGCAAATTCTCTCTTTATGATGAAAACAGGTGCATGTAAATGTTTCATCAGCACGCACATTAAGCTCCCAGTGGTAAATTTAGCCACAAGCCTTTGAGAGGTGTTTACTTTGCATTTAATTTAGATCTAAAAAAAGAAGTAGCAGGTTTATTTAAAATGCATTACATTCAGCTTATTTAATATTCTTATTCTCATACATTCTTATTCATTAAGTACATATAAAAAATAAATGAGAAAGTCACAGAAATACACGCATCTCAGCGATGAGGGTGGTAGTTCTAAAATAGGTAAAATCTGGCTTAGAAACCAGCCAGTCATTTCACGAACACTGTTTGACTGAACTTAGAAATAACCCCACTGAAGTTAGTGACGCTGTGCAGAGAGCCTCTTCCAGACGGAACAGCCTTTACCCTCTCTTTTTACACTGCACCGAATATTCATAGTTTTCACGCTGCTGCATCGTATGCTTGCTCTGTAGGGAGTTGTTGTTCTTTTTCATCTTTCTTATCCTTTCCTTGTGGCCAGTGTCAATCAGCCTGCAAATTGCAGCATGCTCATACTTGATTGCAATGGAGGTTTCTTTGCCGTATACTTACAGACTTCACAGCGTTAACTCTTGCTGCCGCGCAGCATTGCTCTGCCACAGGTAAGAAGATGGAGGGACTTCTGCTCATCTGGCACTCACCTTTCTGTGATAACAGTGGTTTGTACCTCGGTAGGAGTAGGGTTTTCTTTGGGAGTTACTTAGAAGTCACTTAATATGCAAAATGTATTTTTTATCACATCTGTTCAAAATGAGTGGCCAGAAATTATAATTCCTGGACTAAGGGAGTGATGGTATGATAAATAAGGTGTGGTAAATAAAATGGCTGTCTGGAGTTGAAAAGAAATGTGTTCCTGACTGGCAAGTTATGCTGAAGGGAGCTGGCAACAATGCATGGAGATTTTTCTTGGTAGTGTCAGATATACACAGGCCAACATGCCTCTGAGAAGCGTACTGGAGTGCCATTTGCTTGGAAACTACCTGTAAAGTGTGGAGTATCTATATACTAAGTCCTTCAATATCAATCAAAATATAATCATCATCATCTTTCTGCTGTTTCAACATGTCCTCAGCCAGAATCACAGGATTCAGCGTGGTGAGGGATTAAATTGACACAAGTATCTGAACTTCTCTCTTGTATATTACTTGCTTTGGCATGTTTTTATTTGTTCCTTTCTCTTTCACAGGATGGAGTTTGACTGCACTCTGTCCTTATAATTTCTCTGTAAATAATAAGAAAACTTAGTACTTGTTCCTGAGTTTAGCTTGTGTCTTCTTACCCAAGTTTTAGAAGATAATTTTTAACAGTTTTGGAAACTCTTCTTAAATTGGCCATTGCAAAAAAAAAAAAAAACCAACACCAACTTTTTTCCCTGTCTGATTTGTTTTCCACCAAAAAGGTCTTTTGTAGAAGGGAGCACGTTTTTCTACCCTCATGCCTTCCTATCTTGTTTCATCACGAGTCACAGTCTGTTAGAGTCCTAATGCTTCTATCAATAAATGATGAATTTGCCAATGGTGATTTAAGTTTAAAATTACTTACGAAAACGTAATGAAGCCTGCAAATCATGAATTAGATTTCAAAGAAATTGCCTGTGACAGTTAAAAAGTACAGGGCTAAAGTAATTTCAAGGGTGGCATTTTTTCCCCTCTATAGATTATGTATCAGGTCAAAACAGAGGTGGTTCTGTGGGAATTATTTTTTTAAAGCAAATGACAATTTGTCTGTTGCTGCAGTAACTTTCTCACATTGGTGTGTAGTAGGGTGAGTGACATACTGCTACAGGAGAAAACTCAGCCGTGCCGCAGCTACCTAAGTGCCGGCCTGCTTTTAATCTATGTTTCCCCTTGGTTTGAACGGTTTAGGACGCTTCTGGTTTCTAATCCTGCTTTCCAGTCTTGTGCCTTTGTTGCTAGGCTCCTCAGACTGCTTGTCCACTATGGGCAGAAATGATACCTTGAGGCTTTCTGCCGTTGTCTTTCGCTACGGGGTTATGATTTTATAACCCCAAGTGTTCCTTACAGGGTTACACTGTCCCTTTTGGGAACCACTTTGCCTGTGTAGGAGGGGATGCCTGACGCTGGTTTGCAGTTTTCACAAGGAAGAGAATCCCCTTCCTCAAAAGTACACGTGGGGAATTTGCTGCTGCTTGGGGCGTGTTCATTTACATAATTCGATTTGTGAAAGATAATGAGAAGTTTCCTGTCCTAAATTCAGAACACCTAATGCAGTTTGGAACAGGTTGTAAATCTATCTAAAATAACTGGGAGAAGAGCTGTGGATACCCCATTAATGCTTCCCTTTCTTCTCCCCCACAGTCCAAGGAGATAAGAGTGGTCAAAGGTCACAATTTTTAATCGTTCCATTAAAAAAAACAAAACAAAACAAAAAAACCTGGGAAATACTTCTAATGTTGTAATACTTGTGCCTATAGACTTTATTTATATTTGGTGATTTTCTCTGAGCTGAGCTTCATGGTAACAGAGTGATAGTCAGCATGTTTCTGAATGCAGTCGGTCTCTCATTTGGTCAACTGGAACTAAAGTTTTACAGACTTAAACTAAAAAGTTTTCTAATACAGCTAAGAACAAGCAGGAGTGTTGTGCATTGTTTAGGTGTACCATAAATAGATAATACAAGTTCTTTTCCTCTATTAATTTTCATTGAAATGACCCTGTAAATGATGTCTCTTTTCATCAAACTGTTAGTACATCTTTTCCAATATTCATATTTACATTAATTGTTTCAGAACTTGTGTTTTTTAAGCCCTTACGTAGTTTTGGTGATAGTCATCCACCTAATATCCAGCTTTCTCAGTTTTCTGCTCTTTTTTCTAATTTGTTGAATTATTTTTTTCCCGATGTGTCTGTGTAAGCCGTCTTAGCAGGAGGAATGTCAGCCCTGGCTGGTTAGTCTAAGCATTTCTGTTGTCCTCTTTATGTTGTAGCAAGAGCTGAGTGCAATGGGTTTAGTAATTGAAACTTGATTCAGTCCTTCCAGTTAAGGATGCCAAGATTCATTTACTCCATGTATGCTGAGTGTCATTTTTCATCTGCAAAGCTGCTTAATGCAAAACCTGGATGTCTAGTGCTTTTGATTTGCGTGGTTTCAACTCAGTTTCCAGGATTAGATTGTCTATGGCACACTTATCTATCAACAAATTGTTTGTACGCATGACAAGAGATTCTGTTTTGCATGATGCACAGTGTTCTTCCTAACTGAGCCTTCAGCTTACAGCACTTGTGACTCTTGCCAGAATGGTTCCCTTACAGACCTGCGGGTGGATTTGGCTGTAAGGTCGGTTGTTACCACTGATGCGAGGTTAGCAAAGCGGTCGTTACTGCTCCGTGACAGCTGTTCACAGGGACTTGGCCTTTGCAGTTTTAAGAACATTTGGAATCCAGTCCTTGTCTCAAGACTTTCTGTAGTGTTAATGTGGTCTTCTTCGTTTTAGCAGTGCCAGTCGTAACCCTGGTGCTAACGAGCTCAGAAGCACACTTGTCTCTGGTGACAGCAGTGAGCACTGTCAACTTTCTCCTTCACTGGAGCATGTTGCACTTGCATATTTGCGTATAAGCCTCAAAGCCTTTCTTCCTCCAAATACACTCTGACTCCTGTGCAATTGATGCTCTGGATTCTAGCTCAGTAATTTCTGAATTTTTCCTCATCAGAGGTGTTGCCACCTTGCTGTTCTGACAACCAAGTTCAAGAGTTGTGGCTTTTTTTTTTTATCCCCTCCATTGCGAACATGCTGCAGCACTTCCAGTGACACCGAGTTTCAGCGTTGCTAGTTCCCTTGATGACTTCCAAAATCTGGAGATCTGGAATCCAACAGTTGACCTGGGCAACACTAACAAGAGTATTCTGTGCATTTATGGCCCAAAGCAATACTAGATTGTACTAGATTGGATGGGGTCTTCTGAAATTACATAGTCTATATGTTTTCTGTGCTAATTAGGAAGGTATGTGGAGCCACTGCCTTTTCTTTCTGCTCTATTTGTCTTCGCAGATGCGATGGCAAGAATTGCAGCAACACTATCTTGAGAAGCTTAGTAGTAGGAAAAAAAAAAAACACAAGTGATCCTATAACATTTTTCTATTTTGGAAAAGAAATCACAGATCAATAAACTTTATCACAGAGAGAGAGAGACTCAGCTCTTTCTGTCATAATTGCATTTTCCAGCAGTCAAACCCAAGGAAGGTGAGAGCTGGCACAGCAAAGACTTCCCCAGCTGCTGCTGGCAGACTGTGTGCTTCGTCAAGCAGTTCAGTGTGACCACTGGAGAGCTGGCTTCTGCTGCTCATGGAGGTAGGCAGCAGAGAGGACGTGGTTGCTGCTTCTTGTAAGAGTGATCGTGCTTTGTAGAAAAGTGAGATTTAAAATAGGATCAGGTGGGAAAAAAATACTACACCTCTATCATAGGAAGTAAATGGTTGGTAGTGATTATAAGTGCCTTTTGATGCTCAGGTGAAGGTACTGTATATACAGTATGGGTTATTTTATTAGATTCTGAACTGGTTCGAATAGTCTGAGTAGCTACAGTGTCTGTTAAATGGCCCTATCATCAGCCTGCGGAGCTATGCCACTTTACCGAGTCGAGAAGCTGCCTGCATTCAGTATACAAAATCATGCAAAGTAACACTGGTGGTGAGGCAGAATGACAAGTGCAACTATTTCTTGGGTGCTGGGTTGGTTTTTTTTTTTTTCAGTGTTTGTTTTGCTTTTTGGCTTTTAATATTTTTAAAAATGTAGTGTAAATCATGAGGGCTCAACATTTTAAAACCTTTTTTAATAAAAACCAAAATTCTCAACTATAACTGCTGGATACAGTAGCTGGAGAATTATGCAAAGCTCCATGAAACTACTGTGTGACTCTTACAAGTATCCCAAGAGCTGGCAATACTGATAAAAATGCAAGGTTGCTCCTTTGGATTAGTGACTCATTTGCAGACTAATCCCAGCCTGCAATTTCTTTAATGCTGCTCAGTGAATACCTTTGTGGTAGGTTTTTTTGTTTTATTTTGTTTTGGTGTTTATTTAATATTTAGGTTGGGCAGTTTGTTGTCCTGGCCAAATCGGGTGTATTTTCTTCCTGCGATAGAATGAAGAAAACACATTAAAGGAAAATGATCAATGGTGAATGAACAGCAGAACGAGTCTCAGACTAATTTTCATTCTTGCTAAAGCTCAATTTCCCAGCATTTATAAACATTGTTATGAATTCCCCACAGCCTTTCAGGTAACTCCAAAAAAAATTCACAATTTGCACTTTTGTGCATATATATTTTATTTTCACTACAGCAACACCTGGAGGTCTCCACTGTTGTTTTTAGGCCTATAGCGTCAGGTAAGGAAAACTGTGATCCCTGCTCCAAACATCTTTGAATCCCGGAGGAGATGTATTGCTATTGATCCAGGTCTGTCTATATTAAGTTTTGAGATACCTATGAAAGCATGTCGCAGTCGCATCTGACTGAATGTGAGCTTTTACTGTGTTTCAGGTCATGAGTGGCAGGTAGCCTCACTGCAGCTAATGGCAGTGCAGTGTTTTCTGAAATTGTTACAGTTTAGGTGATGGAAGTTTGTCAAATAAAAAGTTAATGAGATTCTGAGTAGGAGGCTGTGCACCAGATGCTTTTCTAGAAAAAAGTTACTGCAAAACTAAAGCACCGCTGGTGCTTTGCTAGTGGCAGGCATCACAGTGCCCAGGGCAGTAAGTGGCCTTCGGTGCCGCGCTTCAGCACAGCCCAGTCTGCGTTGGTTGGGATTCAAGCCAGATGCCCCGAGGCTGTGGATATTAATTGGGTGTCGGCTGGAGATGGGCCTGGCAATGCCGCACCCTGCCAAGACAGTGCTGCGATGTCCCGAGGAAGGGCCAGGGGGGACAGGTGAGGTAGAGAGGACAGAGGTGGTGTCCCTATGAACAAAATTAAAGGAGCCAACGTGACCCAACTGTTTGGACTGACAAAGCAATCATGTGGCCTTGACCACTGGAAGGTGTATGGAAGGCACTTTGCGCGCTTTGTGTTGGAGTCTTGACTTTATGTCAAAGGAGGGAAAAAAATGCATTTCCCTGTACCAAGGGGGTTAGGACAGCAGAGGCTTAGAGCTGCTCGCCTGCGACTCCTTAGGCTTGGCCTCTCCGCCCCGTCCCATGCAGCCAGTGATGGCTGCATGCAGGTTTTCACCCTGCACAATGTGAAGCTGGGTAAAAGCAGCTTCTGAGATGAATGCTGTGAATATGCTGCAGGGCAGGTGGTGTGTATGAGCGGTGACTTGGATGACACATTTCCCAGAGGAGCCGTGCTCTGTCACGCAGTCAGCAGCAGCCCATGCAATATCGGGACCAGCGCTTCTGAGTGACAGCAGGGGTGAGGGGATGTGGATTTAGCAGACAGGGAACTCATTCAGAGAACTTAGACAGTGACGTAGCACAATTTATGCCCTAAAAATCACCAGGGCTAGTTCAAAAGAAGCAGTGCCTGACGCTCTAAGACAGGATGTACTAAATAGACTGACTTGTTTTGTATCAGTTTTTCTTTCAGGATGAATTTGAAGTAAAGTTCAAGGTGCAGGGCAAAGGTGACAATCTGGCATGAATAGCAAAGTCCCTGTCCTTGGAAACCACTGTAACCTTCTGGAAAGGCTTAGAGATTTTAAGACCAGATGGAACTGTTAAGGTCATCTATGATCCACAGCATTTCAATCAGTATCGTCACCATCAAACTAATTACCTCTGAATTATAACTTTGCAAAACTCTTGAGCCTTGATTTAAAGACATCGTTGACTGCACCTCATTTCTCAATAAATTGTTCCAAAGATTTCTCAGTTAAAATTGTGCCTTGTTTCTCTCTCGTATTTGTCTAGCTTAAACTTCTAACCATTAACTCTCATTATGTCTTTTTCTGGTAGATTAAAGTGCTGTCTACTGTTGAGAATTGCTTCTCCATGTAGGTACGTGACGACTGCAATTAGGCTGCTTTTTAACCCTGCCACTCTGCTTAGTTTATCCAAGAGCATTAGCCATGTGAAGCAAAGCGTGCTTCTCAGCGCTTGGGTTGGGTTATTCTTGTAGGTCTTCTCTGAAATCTTTTCAGATTTTCAGTTGATCTCCAGAAACACGGCTATCAATACTGCAGTGTAGCAATGCTGATACAACTCAACCTCTATACGGGTTATGCAAAATATACCCATGACTTTTTCCCCTTTAAGTTGGAAGCGTTGCTTTTGGAGCATGTTCATTTCCTCAGTCCTTCCTCAGATTTCCTGCTTTCCAGAGTATGGTTTACAGTCTCGTGGTGTGACCGCTCTTCTTTGTTCTGAAATGTCTGTTGTAGCATTTTGGCTGGATAAGCAGCAAGGCTCTGTAAGCAGTCCAAGTGATCTCAGCAGATTATTTTATGCAAAGCAAATTCTGTGTTATCTACAAAATTCCATTACCAGTAATTTTTTTTTTTACTTCTTTCCCTAGCAATAAGAAAAATATCAGATAACTTTGGGTCGGGAACCCACTGGAATTCCCCACTGGATGAATCCCCTGTTTTTATTAATGTTCTTTATCTGTAACTTTACTTTTTAAAATACATTCAGTGTGGCTGCACTGATTTTCCTGTCTCTTATGCCCCCATAAACCTTGAAGCTGTTAGTAAATCTCAGTGAACGTTGAGCTATTTAGAGGTGTTGCAAGAAGTAAGTTTAGATAGGTGGAGAGATGCCCCACAGAGAAAAAGGTCTCAGTGCCAGCTCTGCCAGTGTTGCTAGACACCAAAGCATGCAGGGGGGAAGAGAGGGAGAAGACAGTTTCCAGCTTTACGAAGAGACTTGGGATCAATGCTTCTCTTTTTCAAAAAGTCAATCTCTTAATTAGGAAAGAGGGGCTCATTTTGATTTTTAAGATGAAAAGTTAGAAGCGTGAGCAGTAAGTACAAAAGCTGAGGAGCGTCCTCTGAAGTGTTCTTGAGACCATTGTCACGTGTGGCAGATTTCACCTTTTGCTTCAGCTTCCACTCCTCTAAGGGATAGCTTGCACTTCTGACAGGCTGTTTTTGAATAAACTAGATCCTAATTGACAGTGGCTCACGCTGCTTGGATTAATTCCAGGACCTCGATGCCCTTTGTAGAAGCAGCACTTGCATCCAGCAGAAACTTGTTTCATGTCTTCAGCTCAAACACTAGCTTTTGGAAACAAATCCTTTTCTGGCAGATTTGTATATTGGGTGAAGTCAGATGCATGACTGTGGAGTAGGTGTAAACTGCAACCCAAATAAATGGGGTCGGGGGGGCAATGTTCTGACCTGTCAGAAAGCTTTTGGGACTGGAGGGATTTTTGGAAGAGAAAGAAAGGAGATGAATTAGCATGGCAGGTTTGTGACAGGGTAAAACCCATACCATAGGCTTGCACTCACTAGAGGGTTGTACTGTAATTGAGTGACAGTCAGCTTCAGGCGATTTGCACGTTTTTGTAGGCAATACTGGACACTATGTACGTGTTTGTGCCAGGCTAATGCTACTGTAGCCTAATCTAAGAGGCAAATCAGAGGTGTTTGGGGATTGTCCAAACCAACCTTTACAAATGTGTCAGTGACCTCTAGGTGACTGGCAGTCAATTAATTCAAGGTGAAATTAGCCAGTGGAGATATGCCCTTTAAGAATCCTGATTAAGATGCAGCTTGTGCTTAGAACTGATTAAAAGAGATTGCCATCTGAAGGAGATGGTGTTGTGGCCGGCCGTGATTTGATTGAGTCTGGATTATTGTAGACAGTTCTCTATATACTTTTAGATGTGACCTTGTTCTGTTGAGAGGCAGCCAGGCCAAGAGGGACCACCTCTGCAAATTTCCTTCCTTTTTGCTAAACACTGACTCCTTTGGATTTGGAATGGGACAATTTAATAGACCAGGCATCACTGTTGATGCTGTGTATTTTATATTAAGGTACAGGATTTCAGGCTGTGAAGTCAGGCTTGCAGTGGTTTTGAGCACTAAAATTCAATAATCAAAGAAGAAAAGTACGGCATTGTTTCCTCTTCCTCTGTAGCAAAGTTGTTTGTTGTCACAGGAGGTTCGTGGCACAGGACTGTGTCTCTTTCCCCTTTTGTCCTCCTCTGTTTGAATGAGACCCAGCAACTCCATGGGATCTTTAGACACTGCGAAATTGAACTCCAGCCTGTCACCGTGCTGGAGTGCCACAGGGACTGCTGAACCCCGCCTCTGTGCCAAATGCTGGCTTTGGTGTTGCCACAGTTCTCTGGATCCTCTAAGTACACAGACCGCCGCACGATTCCACTCAAGGAAATCAGTTATTACATACCTACTTAGTAAACATTAGCAAGGTTAATAATCTTATGTTATCTCATGGCTGTAGCAAGTCACTGGTCTCTTGAGTATTTTCTACTCATCTCTGTCACAACGTGGGTGTCCCCTTTCACTGGGGAAGTCTGCTTACCCATAGTTCAGCTGCATGTGGCAAGTGACCTCCAAATGCTTACTGGTGTGTTTGGGTTTTGTAGGTTAGGTGGGGCAGCTCAGATCGTAAGCTCTATCAGGTCCTCTGCTGCTCACATGAACAGTATGTGCATTTATTTTAGGCTGGCTTTTGGTGAATTTTTCAGCTGGCATCCCTGCGTGTTCTTTCCCTTCGTTCAGACCGCCAGGTCTCCTGCCTGTCAGCCTGTGCCAGGCAGCTGAGGAGCGGCCGCTGCTCGGTCCCTGTGGCCTGAGCGAAGTGTTGGCCCAGCAGGCACAGCTGGCCTGGGAGGTGGGAGAGCGGGTGGCTGCAGACGTCGAGATGCACCGGCTGGGTGTCACCATTTATATGGCAGTGCGATTACAAAACAAGTTGGCACGTACCCTGGGCAGCCCAAAAGACAGTGTCTGCCACAGACCGGCGGTGCTGATGCTGTCCTCCGCCACCCACGCCAGTGGGGTCCGGGAGGGGAGCCAAACCTAGCGCCAAACCGCAGCTGGGTTTGGCAGCTGGGATGCGCATGGGTCATGGTCTGGGTTGGAGGAGGGCTCCCCAGGCAGCAGCAGTTTGAGGCGAACCTTTCCTCAAGGTTTCCGGTTTCTCCTTTCATCCAGCTTTATTTCATTTAGCAGGGTTTCTGCTATTCGTTTAGTAAATGCCATTTCTTGTGTGAATAAACACATAACGTATAATCTATAATTCTGTTGTTCTGTACAGAAACATTGCAGTCCTCCAGTACCCTGTCTCTGTGAAGATACTGTCACTCGTGTTCAATGAGTGGGGAAACAACTACGTTCCCTTCTCCATTCAAACTGTGTGACTTCCCTTGAGAAATGCAGCTTTTTGTGACATTATTAGAAGTAGAGAAGATGTTGGAAACTTGCATTTTGTGTTGTAGAAGTGTGACTGGCAGTTTGTTTATATACTTATTTTCTATTATTATGGAAAGCAATCTCCATGTAGTTTATTCATTTCAGTCACCGAGTCCCAAATCATTGCCTTCACGATAAAATCTGTTTTCTATGAAGTACAGTGAAGAGCTGCAATTGTTTCTCTCATTAAAACAGAGGAGGCATTTAATAGGAGTTATTCACTTCCGTTGCTTTTGTCATCTACTCACTTTCCAAGACATTTTATTTACCAGTTTATAATATCTCCACTGAAAAGCTACCTGATGATTAAAAACAGTAATTCGAGTTGCTGGTGAAGGTCAGAACTCCTATGATGTCAGAAATGCTGTTTTGGAGGGGGAATGGTTTACAAACTTGCATGTACCCTGATTAAAAACATGTTTTTGAGCCACTGGAGATGCTATGTGACTGATGCCAAGAAAGCAGAAATGTGAGCAACTCCATTGATTTTGGTGGAACCAGGCAGATTTCTACTAGCTGAGGAGCTGGTATCTCACATAGCCTTTGGTTCTTGTAAGTGCACATCCGTGTGGTTGGAAGAAAAGAACATATTTTCAAGGAAGAAAATGTAGGTATGGAGATAATTACGTTCTCTGGTGTTTAGCCAGGAGGTTATTGAGATCTAATTTCATTTTCTTCAAAATAAAGGCGGGCAGCTCTTCAAATGGTCTTGCTGAGTTTCTGCAAAGTAGCCAAGTGTTGCCGCAAAGCCCTCTGTCTCTCCAAGCATGCCCTTCCCCAGCGCTAGGACTTCTGCTCCCTCTCGCTCTGGGGCTGCGTTGTGCAGTTCTCCCACTTCGAGCCTGAGCAGAGATCACCCCACGGCAGGCATAAAGCTTGCTGTCACGAGCGTGACTTCGCCCGCCGTTCCATTCCCTCCAAGGACAATGGTAATTTTCCTCACAGCATTATTTATTTAAACTGAGTTCATTTCAGAGAAAGCACATCTTAAGAACGATAAAGCAGGCTGTGTGCATATCTCACTTTCCCCTAAGGATTAACAGTCCCTGGATCTAAGAAGGCACAGTTTCTGCAGTCCTGTTCCACAGCATCTCTCTGCCAGCCTGCCTTCCCAGACAAGTCTCTCCAGGCAGAGGAACAGATATTAACCCTTCAGTGGGCTTTACCATGCTTTTTGTTTTTTGTTTTTTTTAATGTGTGTTTTGTTGCAGCACAGAGAAAGGTGGCTTATCAGCAGCCATTTGTTCCTCTTGTTCTAAGGAACCAGGAACATTTCTTCCCTTGAGGACGTGATTTAACCAGCCCTCTCCCCATCTTGCGTTACAGCTTACCCTGGTTGCTACTAGCTGCTGGTGGAGCTGACAATACTGTGCTCAGCAGATCAGCTCTGCCACCAAGAGGTGGCACTTCTAGTGCCTGTGATAAACCAGGGGGCAGCCTACGTGCCTTTCCCCTGGCCCCCAGCAAGGTTCAGGTGCTGCCATTCAGAGGCCTGATCTACATAGGGTGTAATTGTTTTGACTTTCTCAGAGATGCATTTACCTCCCAGCAGTGGACAAATTCTGCGTTTTGGCTTATATTTTCTTACCACCATCATGAATTTAAGAGGAAATGAACTGAAGTTTCTTGGATAAATTAATTTTATAGAAAGCCCACACTTACATCGTTTGTGGGACTGGCTTTTCTTCTCTTACCACAGTGGGAGTGTAGGGTATGGTTTGCCTTTGCTGTCACTCCTCCCCTGATATTTTAGTAGGTTTACTTTGAAAGATCTCTCATTCACCTTTAAACTAAGTAAATGAGTATTGTAAATAATTGAAACTAAGGCTGATCCCATGGGAAGGCTGCAACAAATGGCTTAGTGGGCAAATGGCCAAATCCTTCATCTCTGTGAGTAACCTATTGGCTTTTCCTTTCCCAGCTCACAGCATCTGCGAAGGAGTCTGTGTCCAATGTCACTGTTCCGCCTAATATATAATCACACAATGGTCATTAGTTCCTACAAGGATGGAGGCTTGTCTCCTTGCTGTGATTCGCCTCTACACGTTCTGAAGCCTTTGTGGCAGCTAATTGGATCTCAGGCTCTATTGACATGTGCATCCCTAGGTAGCTGGGTGTTTTTAGGGTTTTTTTTTGGTCTGCATAGATGGAGATAACAGGTTGTTAGCACTTGAAACACAAATGCAACCCACCTTTCATGTCTCTTGGCAAACAAAGGCTCAACAGCATGTATCATGTTAATTAGCATCCTTCCCAATTCACTTATCTGGGGTTATACTGGTGGTTGTTGAGGACAAATGAAAGTGAGTATTGTCTTTTTTTTTTCTTAAAAAAAAAAATGAAAAAAGGCAGAGAGGCTGAATACAGATACCTTGGAATTATTCTCAACATAAGCACAGGTTTTGAAAGAATGGGCATTTCCCTCTGCTGTTGTAGATTCCGTGTATGTGGGGCTTCAATACATAAACATAGCTCAGAGGAGTCTTTACACCCTGGCACAGGCGCGATCCTCTAGCCACTGAAGATCAAGGAAAAATTACCATCTACTGGGACCTGCAGAAAAGGAATTACTCTTACTCTGGGCAGGACAATTTGAGTGAGTAGGAGGGGTGGCACCAGAGGGAGACAAGGCCTTTGAGGATCAGTTGGGAGATCTGTGGGCCATGAGGCTGACGTGCCAAGACTGAGAAGCATTACTGAGAACAGCAGCTGGTGGGATACATAGCCGGAGAAAAGGGGACAGATCTCTTCTGAGTCAGTCATCTTTGGGGCAAGTACATGGGGAAAACCTACTACAAAGGGAGTTGCATTCTGGAAGATTAATGGCAATGCTGGGTAACGCTGGCACCCAACCTAGGTGATGTCACTGCTGTTGAGGATGTAAGTATAATTTTCCCTAACCAGCTTAATAATCTGAAGAAGAGTTTATTTGTATGTAAACAAAAGATTCCTTTTGTTGATAAAGAATCAGCATAAAATGTATCCTTAGTGCTGTATTAATAATTCTGTATTTCACAAAAAACACGCACTTTAGTGTTTACTCACTTGAAATTCCTCCAAGATGCTGGTGAGACTTTTGTCACTCAAAATGCATACTGCTCAAGAAGAATTGACTTATATCCTAGTAATTAATTTGCTGCGTTAGCCTTTTGTGTATGTAATTGATTTGATTTACCTGCCTAGTTTTACCTAGCCCTTTCCCCATGTTCACTGCAGCATGCAAACGGCTTTGAAATAAGAAGCAGCAAGCCAAGAATTCATGTTTAAAGTTTTTATTTCGAGGTTCACTAAAAAGAAATGAGCTTTATTTTTATGTTTTTTTTAAGGATGTCGAGGACAGTCTTACTTGGGAGGGCCTGTGCACAGGGTGCCATAGAAGATAGAGAGCTGGATGTACACATCCTCTTAAATAAGTAGTCAGCTGTGCTGTTGGATTAATTCTGTATCGAGCTAACAATGGGCATAGCTGCATCTTGATATTTTGAGCCCTTATCTCTGAGCTAGTTATGATGTACTTTATTTAAACAAGCTTGGGGACCTGATGCACAAGTTATTCAGCTGTTGCTGTGCATAAGAATAGGTTAGATCGCAATGACCTCTCTGGCTAAAGAAAAGCATGCTTTCCCCTTACACCTGCAATGATAGGGAGCTAAACATTCACTTTATTTGGAGCAGTGAGAAAACAGCTTGGGCTTTAAGGGAATCATTTGAACAAAATGAGGTGTAGTTTGCTGAAAACATTTGAAATTGCTCTTGCGCAAAAAACTTTGAGTGGCAAAGCCCAATGACTTGTCATGCTTGTGATCTCTATTTAAAACAAAGCAACAGTAAACCTGCTGTTGGGACTCTTTGGTGTTTTAATAGTATGAATAGCACGAGGATGTTTCAGTGGCTTCCCCTCTTGCAGCCTCAGCTGTCTGCCCCATCAGGTGCCTTGACGCCTGCTTTTGAGCACAAGTAGGCGCTCCTGGGCAGAAGGCTGATGGAACTGCAGTTAATTGCATGCACAAACTATGGACCCGGGAAAACTGATTTGAAAATCCAAGTTATTTGGCTTTCTTACTAGATTTTTCTAATAAAAACTATTACAAGTTCTTAGTTCTTGTCAGAGCTTGTGGTGGGAGACTCATAGTTTCACCAGTTCCCACTCCAGGCCAGTGCAAGATGTAATTGCTCGTTCTTTCGCTTCCTGGTGAACCTCAATGTAACCCTGTCGGTGTCAGGAGGACTGCTGTCCCTCTCAGGTCAGTAACTCCATTGCTTATCTCAGATTCCGTACAGGGCTTCATGTCCCAGGTATTCAAATACTTGCTTTTTGGTATTTAAATACTTGCTCCAAATTATGTTATGAATTTTATGGCATGAGTGGAGTAAGGTTTCTTCTGTTTTATGAATAGAGAAAAGAAACAAGACAAATGGTGACTTTTCATGGGAAGCCTGTTACACAGCTTCTTTCTGCTCCCAGATCATTTCCTGTGATCTTCTGTTCCTCTATTCTCTGCTCTTCCTCTCAAGTCACACAGCCAGTGCAGTGTCTCTCTTACGGTACTGAACATGGCTAGAGCCAATAAGCATTTCAGCAAACTTGGAAGATCCCTAAAAAGTTTGATTCCTGATGTAGGCTTTTGCTTACAAATTAGGAAAAGAGAATTCAGTAAGCAAGTGGTTTGCTGTGTTTAAGGAAGAAATTACAAAAATTGTTAAGTTCTGTAGGGGTTTCACATCTGTGGAGGAAATGAGGAAGAAGGAATCTCCCAGAGCTGACTAAAGCATCCTGGAGATGCTGCGTGACGCTGGTGATGCTGACAAGAAATGCGTATATTGTCCCTTGGCTGCCAAACACCAGCAAAACTCATGCAACGCCTCTTACTTACCTCAGTAGTCTTTACACTAAGATCTTATAAGGATTCTATTTATGGGCAGGTGGTATAAGGATGAATTCAGTGCTGAAGGAAACACGTACTACTCTGAGCTTCTGACTCTTATAGGCAGGCTCGGGGACATCTCATTTAAAACAAGCCTTACCTGTTGGTACGATCAATCTCATCTTTTCTTAGCAGGCAAGAGGGCTCCCACAAATGACCTTATAGATTAGGTGCTTTCTGTTTACATTCGATTTCCCACTCCCTGCTATTTGTAGAGAATGATTATCAAGGCATTAAATTTAAAGTTTTGCCTGGTGGGAAACTATTGGATATTTTGTCATTTCCTTGCAGCTTCTCCTAGCCTGGTGGAGAAGCAGAGAGTTAGGGGAAGCAATCACCAGAAAGGTCAGGAATATTTACTTACCTTTATTGAAACGCTGCTGAGTGGCTTTGTCCAGTTTGGGGGCTGGCTGGGTGGAATTTTTTGTTCATGATAGAGTAGGGAAGCACTGAGGCTTGAAATTAAAAGCCTCTATTTACCTGCACGTTAGAAAGCTGGGGTTGCTGCCGGCATCCTCTGTCTGGCCTTTGCCTAAAGGCTGTGCCAGAATATGTGACATCTCACACTGGCAGCACGTTGAAAAGGAGTTGGTAACGATCTCCCCCAGAGGCTCCTTTGGGCCCTTCTTCCAGAGAGGTTTGCCACAAAGCCGCCTTCCCTCTCAGTGTGCTGGGACAGCGGAAGGGCTTTGGCTCTTTAGTATTGCTATGGCTTCAGCTTAACCAAAGACTGGTATCATACTAATTGTAAATATTGGTAAAACCTGTGTTCTGCGCAGATACAACTTTCCTGTTTGCCCAAGAAGTTTTGCTCCAAAGCACTTCCTCCTCCTTATCAGCAGCAAAATTATAGGACTGCTTCTCAGGGAGCACTACTTGCCTTCCGTTTCACGCCTTAACAGTAAGCAGATAAACTCCAAAGCCTTTTATTTAGACAGAGTGAGAGATCTGTCAAACCATTCCCAGGAACTAAGAAGGTGACTGCAATCTCCCACCTGCAATACAGAGATGGAAATAATTATGAGCTGCGCTGGGTTTTTGCAGCTCAGAGTGCTTATGTGCTGCTTCAGCGTGTTTGTGTCTCGGCGAAGCAGGGCTTTTGTTGTTGTTGCCGTTACATGGCTTTTATCTTAGCCTCAATAATTCCTAGGTCAATCTATGCAGGGAGGCAAGGCTCTTGGTCCTCTTGAAGGATGCTGGCCTTGCAGATGGGTTTGCCAGCCAGCCAGCCACAATTCCCCTTGGAGGCTCCACATTTCCGAAGCAGTTACATGTGAATTGCTACAGCTTAAGTAGCTGTCTCAAGGGAATACAGATTAAGAAGGAACCACTTCTTAATTTGGCCTGAATTTATACATGGGTTTAAGTAAGGTGTGTAAGGGACGTTTTGTCACTCTTGTGATGTAGATGAGGCCTGGACAGATCCTTGCCCATTCTCTCTCACTGCATCAGCTGCTTCCAGCTGCTTTTCCTGACCTCTGCTGCAGTTACTCTCCAGCCCTGCCGCAGCTCGTGCTGCTCTCTTCTCTCTAGTCCAGATACTGACTTCAGTGCCTGAAACTCTCTGCACATGACTTGTCTACCTTAGAGTGGTATCTGGTTTTTTTTTTTTTTTTAGAAAGTCTTTTTAATGGGACAATGAGATATTTAAGAGCCAAATTAGGGCCTGATAGGAGTGGGAAAATATTTGTGCTCATTTCAGTGGGAACAGGATCTGACCTTAGGTAAAGTGCTAGTCATGTGCATGCCCCACTCACGCAAGAGTGGTTCTCTTGCACTGCTTTGTAGTGGATTTCCACACTAAGCAGCAGGATACATTAAACTTCTCTTAGCAGAAAGGCCACTGAAAGCTGACGATGTTGATAAATGTGAATAAAACTCCAGTGTGGCTGAAGCCAGAAGTTGTAGGAATTCTCATGGAAGCTGTGCCAGGTAGAAGCTTACTCCTCTCATCTTTTGCCTGATGAATCCCAAGGAGAAAAAATTTTTCTCTGCTTCACTTCCAGATGGATAAAAAGGTTCTTGCTGTCTAACCTTTCAGAAACCCTCTCTTCTAAGAAAATCTCTGGTATTCCACGTGACTAAAAATAGGCATCTCATTTAGAGTAATGGTTTGCCTGCTGAGAGTATTTTATTATGCTTCATTGTGCTCCTTCACAAGCGTTATGCTTTGCGAAAAGCATGGGTTGTGTATGAGAGAACACAGCAGATTCAAACTGCAGAATATTTAGTATAGTACTTGCAGTCCCTGTTTTGTGATAGACGTTTTGCCCAGCGGAGGACTGGTAGCACAGATACAAACAAGAGAAGCTGACAGATTGGTGAATGCTGGGTGGGATCGTTTCTCAGCAGACTTGATGAATCACTCTGCTGCAGCATTTCATTTTCAGAAAGATCATTTTCTGAAAAACTCAAATGGAAGGCAGAAAAAGAGACAGCTGGGGGTGTTTTGTGAGTTTACATTTAAATTGAATATGCAATTAAATCAGAATAAAGGTATATTAAAAAGTTCCTGCTATTCCAAAAATATTTTGAGGAACAAACAAAATCTAGGCTAGCAGGAAACAGAATGACCTGGAGGACCGTTTGCCAGCTATGTTCCAAAAGTAGGTGTTGAGTTTTGCTTAACTCTGTCTGGTCAAAACCAGTAGGAATCATGTGTCTGGAGCTTCAAACAGCACTTCTATTAGGTAGGACAAAATATCTGTCTTACAACCTTGTAGGCAGGTCATTCAAGCAGAGGCTAATGTGCTTTTAATCGGACTGCATGTAGACACTGAACTCCTCGTAGCCTGAATGAGGGAAGTGGTCTCGTTTAATTCTTGTCTGTGCTCTTAGGAGTCCAAGGCTGCTTCTGCATCAAGACCGACTAATTAATACACACAAATTAATAAAAAGGGCTCGGCGTAGCTGGCTAGAAACAGGGGAGGCGCAAGCAGCGTGGGATTTCAGGCTGGTACCTCTGCTGCAGACACAAGTGATAGGAGACCAAAGGCCGATGCCCGTTTCCCCTTCCTCCCAACGCCGAAGGGCCGCAGTCTCAGTTGTGCTGCACGAGGTTACTCCTAGGGCTCCGTGCTCAGGGCAAGGGGTGGCTCTCACATCCATTTTCTCACCGTACCAAATTTGTTGTGATCTTCAAATCTGGCTTGGCAGTTTTTTCCTGTCTCTCATGTGAGCATCTGTAAGAGCTTTTCCAGGTCAAAACTTTTACCCTTGTTTCTGGATCCCCACCATACTCAGAGGGGTTGTAGAGAGGTGAAGGCAGGCAGAATTCATCCCTGCAGCCAGAACGTACTGAGAAGTGAGAGTTATGGCACAGCTGTATCGGCTTGGCAGGGTGAAAAGCTGCAGGTGATGCTGAACACCTTTTTCACCCTAGCGTAAGCAAACAGGAGAGTGTGAATGCTTTGAGGAGCAGCTCTGTGAAAAAGGTTTTAAATCAGCTGCTCTTCAGAGAATAGCACTCTTTGGTGTGTTTACAGCACACTTGGTTAGAAGATCAGTTAGAAACTATAATAAAGGAGAACTATGTAAAATCCTACCTTTGCAGTCACTCAGATAAATGTAAAGCTATGCATGTGTATGTATATAGATAGCTCTCCATGTCAGTGGACATGGAATAAAAAAGTAAAGAAATGTGGAGGTACTGTTTCACAGCATCTGTATGCCTGCCTCTTTTGAAGTTGCAACCAGTCAAGAGACTGCCTAGAGATGAGAGAGATAAGGAAATGAGAGAGACATATACTGTGGGATTATAAAACACTTATATCCCCTTCTAAGCAAGATTCAAACAGGCACTCTTTTTAAACCAACAAATAATAATAATAATGGGTCATACAATGCGCAGGAATTGATGTTAAGGGGCTTGATGTTGATGCCTTGAAATACTAGCAAAGGAACCGGTCATATAATGCTTGTTTTCTTGAGTTCTGCTGTTTACTCAGTTTCTGAAATGTGGAAATCTGTTGCCAGTTGTCTTCACAATGTAAAATTCTTGCACTCTTTGTGCAGGGAAAAGTGGTTAATTTTATGAGGAAGAGAGGGCTTCCTTTTGTTTTGCCTTGGCAAGTTGCTTATTAGTGGATCTTCTGCAGGTAAAAAGGAGGAGCAGGAATATGTGGAGAGGCAATCTATTGAGACCATGTTAAAGCACACACGAACTAACAAAGCACTATTCCTGATCTTCAAGTACTTTACAAATGTTGATCATAAGTTATTAAACATTATTCATCTCAAGCAAGGCATGAAGATTGCCTTAACAAGGGCAGCCTGTGAGCCCAGGTAAAAGGGATTATCATGTTGAGCCACTGCATCGGTTTGCAAAGCAAACTTTGTGTGTGGAAACGCAAACTTCACGTTTTGCATCCATCTGGTAGCATGCCACTTGTCTTTCAGAGAAGCATCACTGTTTCATTTGACCTCATCCCCCTTCTTGCAGATTAGTGGTGATGGGAACTGTAGGCTAATGCGTAGCTCTCTCACTTTGCAGGGCAGATTTTCTTAAGTGTGATAAATTAATATTCCAAGTAGTCCTTTCTCTTTTGTCTTCAAGGCAATAAATCTAATAGCTAGATATCTGCCCTCAGCTATGCAGTTCTTCTTCACCTGTCCTTTTCTGAATTAGCTTTTCAGCAATCAATTTACCTCACTACCTCTGTAGGACACTAACTAAATTTCAAAGCCTTGTTCGTACCAACAGCACAACTGTGCCTGTCCATCCTAATTGATGGTTCTGCTCGAGACCACAGTAGGTCCAGCCAAGGCACAGGGAGCTGAGGGAAAATGAAGAGCTGAGACCCAGTTCAGTCTAATTCCTAAAAGAAGGCTGGGAATCCCACACGCATGTAAGTTTATCATTTATTACCTGTAATTTTCTCAAGTAACTTCAAGCTTAATGATAGCTCTCGGCTTTGGTTTTCTCTTATAATTAATGTTCCAGTGACTATGTATTACCTCTGCATAAAATCAAAAGCAGATTAGACAATAATTGCAGTGGTGGGAGCACAGCACCTACTGTTCAAGATAGTCATCCATGGGAAAGTGCTTGCTTGACAGTTAAGTGTCAAGAGTAAGTGGTAGCTTTTTCTTCTACTGTCCCAAAACTCTATTTTATTAGTGGCTCAGCTTGGTGGTAGTAAACTTCTAGGAAGGAAACAAGAACTGGAGAGACCTAGCAAAAACTTTGCACATACAGCAGAGATTTCTTGGATGTAAAGAACTTCTGAGGTCATAGTTTGTTGTGGAGTTGTGTTGTTGAGTAACTTTACGTTTACCCCAGAATAATTATGATGTAGTGGGTTCAGAATTCCTCTTTTACACTGTGGGAAATGCTTTGCATCCACTTTTTTTCTAGAAGCAAACAAATATTACTTCTGACAGAACAATGCAAATGGAAAATTCTAGTGTATGGTAGAAGCAGAATAGCTTTATACCCTCTGTTAACTCAAAGTTAACATGGTTTCGTTTTAGTCCCCTGCAGCTGGAATTGCTGGTGTCAGAGGGGCAATCACTAAAGAATATGTTTTGTCTGTCAGCTGATAGGGAAGAGGAGCGTGCATTAACTTAGACTGTCCCCATGACGCAAGTTGTGAATTTGTTTTGGTTATCATTTTGACTGTTGCAGCAAAAAGATCTGAGTGGCACTGTATTTTTCAGTCAGATTTATAGCAGATGAATGGAGAAGAAGAAGGGACAGGTCTGCTTACCCTTCTTTCTATACCTCTGCTGTCGATCAGACCACTAACATTGAGGGCCACCCAGTGGACCAGGGAATGTCTGGGCATATTGGAGCAGTGCTACTCAATGCTCTTCATTTACAGCAGAAAAATCAGGTTAAACTGTGAATATCCATTTATTATTTACTTCCTTTTTTTTGTTTGCTTGATTCTGTAGAAACATGTATGTATGGTTAGACTGGGAGAGAGGCACTTGCAATCATTTCAGATGCTATCTGTTGGTGACCAGCGGGTCCAACAATAGCCTGCTTTACCAGAGAGAGACTCAACAGGAAAGCACTGTCTTGTACTGCAAAAGCCTCTAGAGCAGAACTTCATTTAAGAGCAGCTCCATTTAGTAACTAAATTCCTACGTCCTGTCTGTCCTGAATTTTGGATAGCTCTTGCCTTGCTGCTTCAACATAACTACATCCGTCCTGGTGTAAGAAGTGGGGTGCCCTGGCCAATATGATGAACACGATTCAGAGCATCACTACAATGTTAATGGCACTGCCGATCTCTTAGGAAGCATACGGAAGATGCTGAGGGGTACTCTCATCACAACAGAAAGATATTAAGCTAAGAAGAAATGCTGTGGATAGATGAAAGTTTTCGTATATAGGCCTCACTTGCAAAAATGAGTGATGAAAGTGAATCCAGTCTCTCTATAGTACTTTGGTGGTTAAGTGAGAAGGGAAAAGACGTTCTGGAGGTCTGCAATGGAAAACACGAACATTAACTCAGAACATGTTCTCTACAAAACACAGAAACCTGTAATAGATATCAGCTCTACAAGAGAAAGGCTTTAGGAAATGTCAGTTAACTTTTTATTTATTTCAGTATATGACTATTGTCTGACATCTCCCTGCCCCCTGCACTTTGATTCTGAAATGCTGTACTCGGCAAATTTTGAGTTATGTGTATTTTGTTGTTGTTTTAGATTGACAAGTACGCTCAGCGGGATCTGAAGAAAGGGCTTCATTTGTATGGGACAGATGGAAATATTGGCCTAACTAACGCGTGGAGCATCATTCAAACAGATGTAAGTCTGAGCTTTTTTTTCTGCCACCCCCCCGGGTTCTGGAACAGCATATATGTGTGTGAACCTAATTAAACCCCAGATCCCAAAGCCAGCTTCTTCCTCCCATCCAGTCAGCACATTAGCAACTAAACTGCTTTTAACAAATGGTGATTTTTGTTTGTTTATTTCTCCTTTGGCCAGGATAGCTTATTTCTGTTAGATATCTATGTTGTGTTGACACCTAAATATCACTTAGTTTGCTGTGCAGAGAGTGGAGGAGATGGTCAAACAAGAAGGAAGTGTCACCTTCTCTTTAAAGTCAACACGATAGCTTATGTTGGAGTGAACAGCAATAGTGTAATAACAAACACTTCAAACCCATTTCATTTCTGTCTTGTCTCCTTTTGTTGCTGTTGTTGGTTTCCCATAGCTTAGTCAAAATGGAAACGGGCCATGGTGTTTGCAGCCTCCTCCTACAGTCAGCACATTTTTTCCCGGTAGAATTCAGTCATCCTCCATCACAGATGGGCTGGGAATGCTTTTTGCTGTGTTGCCACCGCTGTTGCATCCTTCTGATTCTGACAACACTTTGCCAGTGTTTGTCTCATAAGGCTCAGCTGAACTCCATAGCTGGCTTTTTCCTTTTGTCCTTGTCTGGCTTGCTGAGGAAATGCCATCACTTACAGTTCAGGTTTATTAGCTCTGTCCTTCTCTTTTCATATTCAGTGCAATTATTTCTCTTGGGTGTGACCTTTCTAAGTACTCCTTGAATGAGGAAAAATGCTTCAACTTCTCTTCAGCTTTAGGAAGAAACACTTGTGCTGCCTTCGTTTCACTCAGAAAATCTTGTGTAGCTTTCTCAGAGATTCTCCTCCAGATGTGCTAGCACGGAACAGACACGCAGGGCTCTAGTCTTGCCTCTGATGTCTTAAATAGTCCAAAGATGATAACCTCTGCCAATGCTCCCAAGGTTATATGGACTACTCAAGAGGACGGATGGGCAACCTACTGCATTCTGCTACAATAAACCTGCTCACTTGCCCTTTACTTCCACTACTGTCATTTGGGCTGAAATCCTGAACTGTACATCTTTCACTCTGATAGTGTTCAAGATCCACATATGCTCTTCTGTACAATATAAGATAACAGGAGCAGTGGGCTGCCAAGAAAGGGTCAGGGAAGTTAAAAATTCAGGGTCACTAGCAGAACTGAAGAATTTTTTTGCTAATCCATGTGCATCTTTGGGGCTGTAGGTCCTGCCTGTGCTGAGTGCAGTAGGTTGGCAGTGACAGTACTGCATGTGAAAGTCTTAAACAGCTCAGGTCCAGCAAACAGGCCTAGTCCTGCATCCTAGCAATTGCGTGTGGAAGGTTCCTTCTGTTACCTGTAAAAGGACTCAGCATTTTGCAACACTTCCTAATGTTTTTCTCTTCCAACACTATGATCAGATATGAGAAGGTATAAACTACTGACAAGAGAAATGCATTTTGAGGTGCCAGCCCAACAGTAAGCCATATGAAATGTAGATAAAATTTTTAATATCATTGCTTATTTCAAGCAGAATATAGAAGTTTCACTAACTTTATTCTGTAGTAAAATTTACTAATATTAAGATGTTTGCAGTAAATATTAATCTGGTTTCAGTGACACCCCTAGAAGTGTTAAAAGCATATGTCTAAGGTGGGGGAAAAAGTATTAAGTGGAGGATTGATGGAGCAGACCCATGCTTCTGCTTCTTTTCCGTAAAATAGGTGTAACCATATATACTACTATGTCTAGTTTACCTATCCGTGTTTTTTCAAGATGTTCACAAATTGGACTGGATTCAGAAAAGATGTACCAGAATAATCAGAGTTTTGGAAACTTACTTTATGATGAGAAATTTAAAAAGCTTTATATAACTAGGAAAAGATTAAGTAGTGATTTGATTGCAGTCCTTAAAGAGAGCAGGAAGGGAAATGGTTTTTGAAAGTAGGGACCGCTGCAATTGATTTGAGAGCTAAAAACATGAGAGACAGATATTTGATGGTAAGATGCCGTTGTACAGCAGGATGCTGGATCCTCCTCTGAAGTCGAGACAGGGTTTTTTTTCTAAAAGAAATGGTCTTGTTCAGTGACAAGCCTGGGCTTGATAGTTTGTGATCTGTGTAGTGCTACAGATGATCCTAGATCATATCAATGGTTCCTTTGGCCTTGAAACCTATTACTGTTTGAAGAGGGTCTTACGAATTTCCGACGTCACCTAGTCCTAATGTCAGCTAGTTCTTAGGAGTTCTTAGGAGCCCAAAAGATAATAGGAAAGTGCCATCTTGTAAGCCACCTACAGTCCTGATAAATTGCTCTCTTTTCTAGCATGGCAACTATGAAATTACCATGCACCATCTTGACAGTACTATAGTGTTAAAGCCTGTGTGCTGCCAGTGCTGGGCTGAGGAGAAAAGCAAAGAGCTCCCATAGATCCATCTTTACTGTTCTGCATAATTGTTTTTCACATGTATCTTTCAAAACTATTTTGGAATAGACTATTGGCAGTAGTGCAGTGAAGGCAATCCCAGCATGGTTAATTATGTAAAGCACTTTGCAGTTGAATAGCACTATGTAAATGCCAAGTATTATTTTTTGTGTTCAGTAATAATCGTTACCCCTTACATCGCTAATCAGTAGAGTGTAATCACTGATGGAAGGATTAGGAGCATACAAGGGACTTCCAGAAGGGAAGGTCCCAGCCCAGACTTGCTGTTTTCGTTCTGGCTCCTACGAGACAACTCTCGAAAACCCACATTAGAGCTAATTGTGTTGCCATACAGCAAAACTCAGCACTGATTTTTTTTAAATGCAGCCAGGAGACATCAGTTATCGGTTGAGCTATGGGCTGTGTCAGTATGTGGATGGAAAACAGCAGTCTCAGAAGAAAGTAAAATAAAACATGACGGTAGCAGAAGTCATGAGGAGTCCTCCTCCCTTGTCCCCTCTGCCTTCACACTCCTTTCTTTGCAAAAGTATTATTCAGAGCTTGAGCAGAAGGCTGGCACTGTGATTAAAGTACTGGGCTTAGACACCGGGGATCCGAGCTCTGGCGCAGCTCTTCGTTTGTCCTTCTGGTAGCTTAGAGACCTTCCCTGCCCTGAATTTGCTAAGTGTGACTGTGTGTGACAACCTTTGCTTAAAGAAGGGGAACAAAGTTTTTCCAGAAACAGAACCACATGTAGCAGGTGGCATTTGGTTTCTGTGGGACTGGCTGATCGCTAATTAGGGAGGAGTTTCCACGGGAGTACGGCTATCCTGTGCAAACACAGGCACTTGTGAACGGTGACTGTTGTGTTTCTGCTTCAAGTGTGAAAGGCCTGAGCACCACTGACACTCATTCTCAAATGCTTTTTTTTTTTCCAGAGTGGGGTGGGGGGGTGTCCCAGACTGGTGTGACAGAATAATTTAGCAGGGAGGGGAATGGGTACCGTTTTTCTGCTACTTCCCCTCTTTTGGGGGGCGTTATTGAAGCCTTTGTGCCCTAAGAAATTGTTTTCCCCTTTTTAACAGAAGCATCCAGTTCATAAGTAACTGGGAACAAGGAAAAGGCAGGGTCCAGCAGGCCCATCTGTAAGGAGGAAGTTCTCGTTTTTGTCTACGACTGATCTGTTTGGATTACCACTGGAGGAGTGGGGCTCAGCTGCATACACGCAATGCGTGTTAGAGGAAAAGCACTAGACTCGTTCTGCAGCAGTGTTAAGCCTTTAGGTCAGGGAGCTGTTTCAAATTGGGACAGTTTATTGATTTCTTTTTAATACCTTTAGCTTACCAAACTCACTGCCTTTCTCAATGGAGTTTCAAACCTTAAAAGAATCAGATGCGCAAGCAGGTGACTTGTGCATGTCGTGACTGAAGACCACAAAGGCATACCAATTTTTTTTTTAAACGTGGCTAAAATTCTAATAGTTTAGGATGTGAGTTACACTGAACTGCATTACAGTCCTCACCACCCAGGACTGGTTAAATTTACAGGTGGAGATCATTAGGAAAGGAGAAATACGCATTAATTTTTAAAATGTTACTTCATCCCCAGCATCTTTGTGATCAATATTTGAACACCTCCTTTTAACTAACCAGGCAGTAATTTGAGAAGCATGTAGAAAAAGCATTAGCTTCACTAAAGTGAGCAAATTCAGCTCACTTTTATTGCTGTGTAATGCCTTTCATGTCTGTTTAGGCCACTGGAACAGAGAACAAAATTTGACCCAATCTTCCTTCACCCTGTCATTGATTTGATGTTAGATCAAAACATACTTTGGGATTACTGCCAAAGTAATTCCAGAAATCCATTAAACATTATATGATTTTAAATTATAACTATCATATTCACTACTTTTTACAGTGATGGAGGAAAAAGGCGTATAAAAGGCATCCTACCCTGTCCCTAGTGCTCGGTCACATTCGCAAAACCTGAAAACCAGTAATTGCTAAAACCTGACCGAGATAGGGACTGGGGTCTGCATGTTCAATTTTTTTCTGTTTTTTTTTTTCAAAACCCCTGTCCCAACTTGGCTGATCTTGCAAGATTTTGGCAGAGAAAATAAGGCCTACGTAGTCTTGAATAACAATAAAATCCATGCAAGAATCTAACTTTTTACATTTCCACTGCAGTGAGTTAAAAATACCATGTTTAACATTAATTACCAGCCCTAGATATCCCAAGCAGCAATTGCTTGCTAATACAAAAATAAAGCTATCTGCAAACACCATTGCATTCCATAAATACAGCACAGAGCCCTCAGTGCCGCTTGGTGCAGTTTGGCTGGGAAAAGCACCTTAGCAGCACGATGTTTTGACTGCATCATTGTGCTGAGCAGCCCCTGCATGTCCGAGCTCTTGGGAACCAACACGCCCTTCAGAACCCGCCAGTAATCAACATAGGGAGCAACTGATGTCTCTTTAACAAAGGAGGAAAAAAATGTGTTTTGGTATCTCAGGAGACAGAGCCTCCCATGTGAAACAAACAGCAGCGTTTCATCAGCGTTCCTGGAAACGTTCAGCAGCAGGAGGTTGGCTACACAGCGGCATTTGACAAGCTTTTTGCTTGTTTGAGCCACTGTGCCCAAACATTTAGAGAGTGTGAGTGTCCCCAGAACCACTACCCAACTGCCACCTTGTGCCATAAGTACCTGCATTTTTTCATGTGGCCATGCACAATTACATCTATTTATACATGCTCCTTCACAGCTACAAGCCCTAGCATCAAGTGATCTGAGGTGTCCAAGTCAAGGTGTCCTAAAGTTACTGCTATTCAAGACAGTTTCTGGCATTTTCTGAAAATCACCCCTTTTAAAAGTGTGTTAGTCTAGATACCCCAAAATAAGTGCAGGTAGTTTGTAATTGTGTATAAAAACGTAAGTGTATTGTTCCCTTTTGAAACTAGCGACAGAACTAATCAATTAGGCAACCTTGTCTAATTTTATCACTAATTAGTGAAAGGAACAATACAGGACTGTAAATGCAGCCCATAAAATGAAGGTGGTTGTAGCTTGCCCTCCAAGAATCGAAGTCCTCAATGGCTTCATGACAATCAGGCAGTTTAACTTTTTAGCCATGGCAAAACATCAGCCTTTGTGGAAGAACCTGAGATCTGATCTAACTGGCTACAGCAAGCTGCTGGTTACAGCAGTTGTCTTCCATGTGACCTGTGCTTTCTCCATCCTCCGAGCGTAGGACTGTCTCCAACTATCTTTGCTCAGAAACCGTGTAAATTTTAAAAAGAGGACATTGCTCTCAAATCTCTAGAAAGTCCCCTTAGTTTACTCGTTGTCCTCAGTGTGCTCCTTTATTCTAGCAGTCCCTCATCTCCCTTAACAATCTGGTTACTTCTTATCATTCAGCTTAATGCACACAGGATAAATCAGTTGCTTGTAACATGATCCAAAATCTCTCCCACACTCGCTGTTCTCTGCTTGGGCCCCTGTATCGAAGCCTCCAAATTTAGTGAGTTCTCAGTTTATCCATCTTCACAGCTTGTAGCTGGACCCCTGTGCTGAATCTGTACTGGTGACCCATTCAAACCCATTGCTCTTTGTTTCCTTGTTCTCGCCTCTTGTGTGACCTGCTGCCGTGGGTCACACATGCCTCTGATCCCTAGAGATGCTGTCACCTGACTTGGTCTTCACTACTGCTTGCTTGCTTGCGCGCTGTCCGGTCTCTGTGGTGTCAGCGCTCTTCTGTGTTCTGCGCTTCCTCTCCTTCAGGACCGCGTATCAGCCACTGCTTAATTCCATCACTCATCCTTTCTTTGTCTTCCAAAGACATGGCTTCTCTTTTGATGTGTTACCATTACTTCTTCCAGTCCCAAGATTATTGATCCACATGCAACTTCATTCTGTTTCACCCTTGATATTTTCCAAACCCTTTCTCCCCTTGCCGGGACTGCCTTACCTGCCAGCAGTGGCAGGTAAGTATCAATATTTAATCCTCTGCTTTTGTACAATACACAGAGGATCTGCATGGGCAGGGAATGTGTGACCAAGACCAGGCCAAACTTGTCCCACCGCAGCTTGTCTTTGCACCTGCATCCCCTCCTATTTCTACCTTTTGGCTTACTGGGAAATTTTAGACCGTTTGGAGCCCCAGTCCTAGATCACGGCCTAGCCACAATCTGCTTTGCAGGCCCCATAGAACAGCTGTTCTCAACACCTTTAGTTGAGCTACGAAACTACGAAACCTGTACTCCATCTTCATCCCCTTAGTCTGTCAGACTTTGAGACCCTCAGCCATGCAAAATTACGGGCAGAAGGGGTTTAGTCCCGATCTATGCAAACTTGTTTCACTCGTGTTTGGCCAGAACATCACTCAAGTGTCTCGGCCCTTACTGTGTTACTTTCTGCATCACAGATGAGCCACATTTTCAAGGCTTGCTTTGAAAGACAAGCTGTCTGTCACATCCATCTATCAAAAGAGCTGACTGATAACTAACGATGACACCCTGCAAGACCTTCTTGTAAGATTTCCAGATAAATCCACGCTCCTTAAATGCATGGCTAGTGCTCCTATCTGCTTTTGGGACCGCTTACTCATGGAATGCTTTTCTTGTGTGTGGGAACTTAAGGGAACAAAAGAAAGTCACAAACTTTTTTTTTTTCCTTTAAAGCCATTTTATAGAAAATGCAGCCTGTAAACTCACAAATCAAACACTAGCAAGCTAGGGATTGATTTCTGCCACGGACCAAATCAGAATTCTGAGCAGAACCTTAGGGGGATAGATGCTAGTCCGGGAAACATTTCTGAGTTGTGTTTGGCAGAAGAAAAACAGTGCTGTGAGCACTGAAATGTCTCTATTGCAGACTGCTTTCTGCGAGTGCTTGAAGCAGGGTGTGATGTGCAAGGCAACGTGTGACACCTCTGCCCCCTATTGGTCCTCAATGGCAGATCTCTGGTACGTGCAAGGACCTGACCACTCAGCCCTCCATGCCCATAAACCCTACGACTGTTAGAAGGAAAATGCTCTCTCGGGCCAGTGTAAATATCAGGATCTGAACTAGGTCCTAAGTCCTGGTGATGCCGAACTCAGCGTGGTTATGAGTTATCAGAAACAAATGGAATGGGCTGTGCATGGAAGTGAAAAATACTGTACAGGCTTATATAAAAACAGGTTTAAACAATAAGAACTTGGCAAGTCCTTTCAGGGCCAAGGAGGTGGCTGGCAGAGCCTTGAAAGTACTGCCAGTAGCTGAGAGCAGTTCTGCAGCCCCATGTCGGTAAAGCCACGCAGGCTGGCTTGTTGTCCTCATTAGTGCTGAAGCGCCTAAATACCTACAAGTTCGTACTTCGAGTTAGCATCGGAGTGGCAGATGGTGTATACATCTATATGCTAATGAGTCTTCTCTTATTTTGTATCGCAGGCATATATGCCAGTTCCCAGAGGGGAGGGTGGTCACAGAGCCACGCCCTGTAGCATTGTGTACATTTCCTACACTTTTCATCCCGCTACTAAAGTGGAACAAACCCTCCAGTTTAGCACTGACGTAGTTCTTGTACGTTGCATCATTGTGTGAAGACACTTAAAGCACCGTTATTTACCAGCATCAAATAATGACATTAAGGAACTGCACCAAAGAGAGAAGAGGGGGAAATAGATCTTTTAGTGAGTCACAAAGACATTCAGAGGTGATCAGTAATTAACAGCTTAGAGAGAAATTTGCCTCATTAACTTCAATCATGATTTCAGAAGTAGCATGCAGTAGAGATCCCAGTGTCTTTACCTCCCAGCTGCTGTATCTGTATCCTAAATATTTTTTTCCTGACAGTAAGCTGCAAATGATTGTCATACTCCTGCTCAGTCACACGTAACCTCGCTACTTGGCTGGCATTGTCCTATTTCAGCTCCTGCAGTGACCTGCCACTGCAAATAGGTGCCTTTGCTTCTTGTCTCAACATTAGCTACATTAGCCTGTGTGGGTAAAGCTGAGGAAATACTATATTTCTTTAAAATTTCAGGCTCCTGCTGGTGTAATCAAGTGTAATTCAGTGCACTGAATGAGGTCCTGTTCGTGTCCAACAGGAGGCGTGGATGATTCTTCCATCGCCTCAGAACGAGCAGACACCAGTGACAGATCATCCTTACAGTATCGCCTCGGTTCTTCTTTTTCCAGTTCAGATGCTGTGGAGTCTCCAACTACACTGACTGGTTTGAAGTGTACAATACAACCCGGGTGCCGGACTCCTGCTGCTTGGAATTCAGCGAGAACTGTGGGCTCCATTCCCCAGGGACCTGGTGGAAAGCGGTGAGTAGCTCTCCAGCTGCAGCTCAGCAACCTCCTTGCAGCCCAGGTGAAGGGCAGGCAGATAGCTGCAAGACGATAAGGTGTGTTGTAATCTTGGGCAGCATCAGTCAGGTTTCGGAAGGCTCGTGCAGAGCTATGACTTTTCACCTCCAATGAAACTGCCAGTTTAAATACTTTTAGGAGCTGGAGGCTTTCTGAGCTGTTGTTTCACGTCGCAGACAGGCACCTTCACTGAGCTGGAGCATGGTCTAGCTAGATTGAGCTAGGAAATGACAGGATTGTCTTTTTTAACATCCACCTACTGGATTAAGGTAAGAGATAAAGGCAAAAGGCTTGCCCACACACCTAGCACAAGCCCTGGAGCACTGTCATAGCAGTAGCTTTGTGTGGCCCAAGCAGTCATGAGGCAAGAGTGTGTGAGCCTCTTGTGCGCTGCTCCTGCCAGGGGCCCTTGTTCAGGGGCTTCTGCTGCACGTAGAGCCTAAATTTCTGTCTGAAATTAGCTCAGCAATTCTGTGTGCTAATTACAGGCAGTGTAATTACCCAGGAGGGGGTGTTGGGCAGGGCCAGCTGATGAAGTGGAATTAAAATGAAGTTTTGCTGGTTCTAATGGTTTGCGAAGAAAGAAACTGTGCAAGGTCTCTCAGCTACTTTTAAGTGAGATTTCATACACATGGCTTGGTGCTGGCAGAGGCTGAGTTGCAACCAAAATGGTTCCTTTGTACTTCTCAAGTACATCCAAGTCAACTTTTGAATTTAAGGACTTTTAAAAGTTCTTCTATTTTATTCGGGGTACCAAGGTGATCAGTGCAGGTTAACCAGGCTAAAACCGCATCATTTGGTAGGCATTAATCCTTTATACATGCTGTGAAGGCCACTAACTGAAAGCTGAACAACTTTGCCCATGTACATTCACAGGACACGGCACAATTCTTGTGCAACGTTGTCTTGCAGAGGCAGAGCATATTATTTAAAGAAAGGTTTTGCTTGGGCCAATTCCAATCCACCCCAGTGAGGTTACAGCTATTGCGGAATTTAAAGCAGAAGAAAATAATGGAAGAGCACCCATACTGCAATTTAAAATGATGGAAAATGGTAAGAAATCAGCCCATGTGCAACAGGAGAGGCTACTGAACAGCTCTCACTGGCACCCTTTTTTAATATATATGTGTGTGTGTGTGTGCGCATATATATATATCTATACATATAAATAAAATATATATTAAACTTTTCCTGAAACATGGAGAAAAATGGAAGGGCTCATTCTTAAATTCTAACTGCTTCTAGTTGCATTTTTTAAAGGGCAAAGATGCCCTAAATCCAGTACTTGCTTATTTTTAATTACTGGCCCAATTTGTATGGAGCAGCGCTCGTGCAGCATTTTGGAGGTGCACTTTTTTGTGGTGTTACGGTTAGCACTCCATGCTCAAGCCCCGAGCCAGACACACACTGTATTTGCTCCAATGCTGACATGATGAACCAGGGTACCCAGCAGCTCAGTGTGATCTTTTCTGTCTGTATATTCCCAGGGGAGGGGGAGTACAGCCATGTGTTTATAGTTAATACAATTTTATTTTTTTTCCAGCCTTGCTACGAAACGGTGAAAATATGGCTCCAGGAAAACTTACTAGCAGTGGGAATCTTTGGATTGTGCACAGCTCTGGTGCAGGTACGCTTTAATACTGATTTTCAAATCCTAACTAAGTAATCACAGCTAAATAAGTATTAATAAGCAGACATATTCTGCCCAATCCTAATTTAATAATTCCAAATTTTGCATGACATTAGACTAAAACTCAGACATTTAAGTCTCTCTCATGTTTTCCTTCTGTAAAAATACTATGTACAGGGTACAGAACTAGGAATACTGCACACATTTTCTGTGTCACGATGCACTGCAAAGAGCAGGCACTTTACCAAGTGGGTTATCTGAGGCTCACACTCGACTCAATGAAGAGGCAGTCCTAAGACAGAATCCTAATCATGGTAGGGTGAATTGCCTTTTAGAATACCTGTATTTGTCCAGTAATTTTTCCAGAGAGGGAAATCAGCTTAGGCTAAATAATACAATTTCAAGGTAGCCTGAAGGTAGCTTAAGTCTTCAATCCCATCCTAAGTAAGTAAGTCCTAGGGTAACTTGTAAGTTTGGTTGTTGTTGCCATATTTCATCCTTGCCAGTAAAACCATGCTCCTTTTCCATTAATTTCAGTGAAACTATGTAAGCAAGACTGGGATGGAGTTGCTGCTAAGATTTTTGACTTGCAGCATAACTTTGGTCAGAGAAGGGTCAGTCGTCAGCGCAGCAGATTGTTTCTCACTGTTATATATATGCATCTTTAATCCAACTAGCGGTGCCTCTGGCCCCAGTGCAGCCACAACAGTACAAACCTTAGCCTGAGGATACAAAGGTGAAAGCTGCAGTAGAGCTCAGGCTGCTTCAGCTGTATGTATGTCAGCCCCCTACTTATAGCCTGCAGCCCCAGTCCTGAACGCAGTGAAGACTGAGTTTTAGTTTCCAATCCCCGCCTCTCTCTCTGTCAACATATCAGCAGAAAGGATGGCGTTAGCTAAGCTAATACCATGTAACTCCAAATTAACCCATGGTTTTAAATTTTGCATGGTATACCAGTGGCAGCAGCAAGAGAGACTGGGGTCAGAATTTAGCTTATACTGTTGCTAATGTCGGATTAGGCAGAATAACATGTATCTTATTTTCTCGTAAGTCACGGCTGCACCTTATCAGTGCAAATGCCCGACTCCTTGTAGGCCCAAATTCAGTATAGAGTTTTGTTTTATGTTTTGTAGTATTTTAAGCAGATATGCTGAGGAAACAGATTAAGTAAGTGTAACAAGATCACATGGCAGTGAGACAATATAAGAAGATTCTGTTGTTAATCTGTTACCACATTTAAAAAAACAGCTTTTGAGCATCTATCCAGCATTTTAGGGAGTCTTTAAAAGATGCATTAAAAATCCAGCAGACCGTGTTAGTGTCCTTCCCGCAGACCTTGATTATATTTAGGGTATTTAAGAACAAATACTATCTTTCTAACAAACAGGAGTGACTAATTTCCAATGGGAAAAAACATTTCAGACAATTCAAAAACGCTAATTAATATTGCTAGTAAATGCTGCAAAATACAGAGAAAACAGAACACAAAAGCTTTTGTCAGGGTCTGTCTCTAGCTGTACTATGTGATTGAATCTAATTGATCATGAAAGATTTGATCCCCTGTCACCTAAAATGAATTGGGCTCCCACTATTGTTGCTGTTACAATGTTGATCTGGCCCTAAGTATGTGACAGCTTTTGTTTTTCGTGTTAACCATCTTATAGTTAGAATAACACCATGACACAACTTGAAGGACATACAGCAGATGTGGCAGGAGAATCTGCTTCAGTCATGCATGCTAGAAGTTATAAAACAAATTCAGCCACCAAGGTTTTATTACACAACTGTCTCTGAAGGAGTTCCTTTACTAGGAAACAGAAGGCAGTGTTCTAGGGGCTACTTCCAAAAGGCATGTGCTTATTATAAAACAGCAAACTAAAGCCTCACTGTTTTATTTCACTCTGGAAGAATGGAAAAATGACAAAGAAAACAGCTACATAACCATTTTTTGTCTTTATTTATGAAGTAGTATATGTGTTATTCATGTTCTTTCAAAAATATCCATCGATGGAAATTACCATTTATGTAAACAGTACATAAAGTGGTCCAATTAGGTACTTAAAACAGAATTCACACACAAAAAATTCTAACTGGCAAACCCTTGTCTCAGTGAGAATTTTTACAGTGGTGTTGCAAAGGAATAGCAACAACCATTTAGTACGTTCATATAAGTACTTCAAATGAAAATAGGACTCTCTTCCTTATCTGTTTTTCTGATGAATTAATCTACCAGAGGCAACACAGCAGGTCAGCAGTCAGGCTGGGAGAAGGACCACCTCTGCCTGCTGCTTCTCTTGAACAGCCTGAGCAGAAGGAAAGACACTTACATTGCTGATGAGCCACTGATGACTATGATTAATGCATGGACAGTCTCCCGTGATTCCCCCAGAGGGATCTGTGCACAAATATACTTTGAAAAGTAAAGTACAGTAAAGTAAACCACAGCATCCTTTGGGTCAGGGATGAAACTGATTGCTTTGAAAGACAATAGCTACAGAGATAACCACAGCCCCACAGCTGAGCTGGTTGCTACTACAAAATATTTTCGAGCAAAAGACATCCAAACATTTCTTTTCAATATACCTCTTCCCAGTAGCTGGTCACTCCTTTTCATGGAGAAATGAACTCTCCTGTGCTCTCATTGTTCATTCTGTAAATCAGCAATACAGATAAGGACAAAAGGCAGACAGAAACTAGGAACAGAAACAAGGACAGGAGCTGGCAGGAAAAGCAGTATGTGATGTCTTCCCGTGTGCGAACAAAACCAGTGTAAGCATACGTCTCTTTTTTTTGTTTTTTGTTTCAATAAACAGGTTTTTTTTTTGACTTACTGAAAAATGTTTTTTTTTTTTTTTTCTCTTAGATTCTTGGACTCACCTTTGCAATGACCATGTATTGTCAGGTAGTCAAGGCAGACACCTACTGTGCATAGATACCATTCCCAATCTTTCTGCTTCTCCTCCAAAGGACACAGGAGAAATCTCCTTCATGCTCATTCATCTGACCTTTCCCCCCACACACACACTTTGTACTATAAACTGTGCATAATGCTATCCTTCTGAAGATTTTGTGAATCACCCCATTTTACTGAAGGAGGAAGAAAAGAAAAAGTCAGTACTTGAACTGGCACAGGTAAGAAGCAGCCTTGTCTTTACGCAGAAGAAAACCTCTGAATGGCGATGGCTCCTTTTCTGTGGCCTATGGCAAAGCAAAGGAAGCTGCTTATGAGGGGCTGATCTGCAAACCGATGGTAGGAAAAGATTGCACTGGCACACCCTCTGTGAAACCTGCCAGGTTGTCTTCCAGCATTTCACAGTCTGGAAGAGAGGGTGTAGAAAATGCATATTCTTCAGCATGGAAAGAAGGTACAGAGTAGCTAGCACTGAATGCAATTGCAATTTTACTACAGTTTGCACACAGTTAAAATGTCAAGAGCAAGCAGTCTTTCCTCCAAGTGTCTCGAGATGATTTTATAGCCAGGAGAGGATCATCTTCAGAAATATGTTATTTTAAAGGAGTATTTTTAATTTCATGTGCTGCAAAGTCAGGCTTTTAATCAGAACCTGTACAGTGAAATCTGGCTGTTAAGGGAAAACAATATTGGACACTGTCTCACTTATTAATTGCCAGTGGCATATAGGTGATAGTTGACTGTATATGTAACATATATTACATTCATATACACATACTGTTCTGAATGGAGGTGAAAATAACCAGCATCTAACCTCAGAAAGAGGGAACCTTTCTATTCCATTTTACATTCCAACTGAAATAACCAAGTACTATTTCTTGTAGGAGGCACTATCACTTATACCTCTGGGAAACAAGTAATTACTTTCAGCTGTATCTTCATTTCAGTAAACAACTTGTGAGTGGGCTCCTCTGTCATTCTACTAAGATTTTTTTTTTTTAATCATCCCTGTTTCAAGTTAGTCTGCCAAAAAATATCACTCATTTCTACACTTGAAGATTCATACAATGCTGTCAGCTGTTCCTTCCCTCAATGTCACCATTTCATTAATTTACTCTGGAATATCATCATCTGCAGGTATGATAGAGTTTGCCTAGCTAAGGAAAAGTCTTTGCACATTGCTTGTCTTTCCGAGAGTTATTAAGACTTCAGATGTTTTTACACTTAGCAGTTGGGTGGGTTTTTTTTGTTTTTGTTGTTGGTTTTTTTTTTTTTTTTAAGCTGTGTGCTTACAACAGCCAAGGCACATCAGTATATGTTAGAAATGGAGTCACCTGTCAGTTCTGCTTTTCATACCCATCTCCCTCCTCCTGGATTCAAAGGCTGTTGGCTACAATATGCCCCACACTTTCTGGAATTTGCAGAAATCGAAGTCATTACTTTCCTTTTGCCTGGAAACCGCCACCAGTTGTCTGAGTCTCCACCCTGCATTGGTAACTAAAGTAATTTATGTAGTACATTTCTGCATGAACCTTCCAGAATCTAAGAATCTATCATTTCATATTGTTCAAACGAACTGCCAACAATTCCCCGTCAGCAAGCAGCCCCAGATAACTCACATGGCAGGGAAAGGTTGAAGCACCCTGGGGAAAGGAGATAGCAGGGGCCAGGCTAACAGAGCAACGCACCTGGCCTGCTCCCTGCAGCCAGCCTTTTGAGGACCTCAGCTACAGACGATAGACTGGAGAGACAACCACGGTGCCCTGTTTTCACTGAAAGCCCTGTGCAGCCATTCCTACTGGGACAGACTAGAAGCACGCATCATGTTCAGGCATACCTTTACTGCTTACAGCAGCAGGTCTCAGTTACAAGTGGCATTTTGCTTACCTTGATTTAAAGGCAACTTCCAGCAGTAAAGCTGGCTTCACCAACCCACAGCCTATTGAACTATCTCCTTAACACGAGTCAGTAACCCTCCCCTGGGCTGATGACTATAACTCGCTTACGACCACTTTTATGCATCAACCTCTGTAGCATGGGGCGTTTAGCCGCACAAGCTAACTGGAAAGTAATGTGTTACTTGTATTTTGTGTGGCTTCCCAATCGTTATCATCATAGCAACCTCACACCACTAAGGGATTTTACTGCCGTGCCAACAAGCCACAAATGTTAACAGACCTCAACCCATGGCAGAGGTTAAACTGTGTAGCCCACAAATACACAGGTGACTTGTGCCTTGAGCAAGAGACTTACTTTCAGTGTTGTAATCACCATGGTCTCTGCTTCTTGAGCCCAGGCTGACCCATCAACAGTCATGCTCTTGGAGAGATGGTAGAAGTTTGTTCCTTTTCTCTCTCTCTCCACATTTCTTACCTGCATAGAAACAATTCCTGGTTAGATGTTACCATTAGTGTGAGTTTTTGCCATGGTTCATAGTTTGTGCTCACAGGTGCTCCTGCTGACAGCTCTGAGTTTCCACCACTGAAAAGCAGCATAACAGAATGATAAACACAATTATAAAACTTTTTTTTTTTTTTTAAGAAAGATAAAAGCTAGACAAGTCTATTTGTAGTGATCCCTGCCATTAAAAATTAACAGAGAGATAGCAGGCCTGATGGCTCGTTTGATGAGAGCAAACCATTGTGCAACAGAGCTCCCACAGAGAGCAACTCATCAATTTGCCTGACAGTGGTGAAGGCAGAAGACAGATCACAACCCTCAATCCTGTGAGTCTCCCAATAATACATGCTGAACTCTTATAGCAGACTGCTAGACATCAGCCACACCTACAGGAAAAAAAAAAATGCAAAACAGACGAGACATCACACTTTCTGGTTCCCTCTAAGCGCTTGCCACACTTTAGGCATCCTTACAACGTGATAAACTGCCTCAGTTTTCAAAAAATTTTATCTATAGGCAGAATGAGCAATACTCACTTTGTAAATCCCAGTCATTCCAACAGCAACATTCAGCTGCAACTAGGGAAAAGAAAGAAACACACTGCCAACAGAGATGCTACTGCAACTTATTGATAGTTTGAACTGGACAATTTTCTATATTTGATGTTATTAACTCGCTTCACGTAGGCCAGACAGACGTTATGGTGCTTAAAGCATTACCAGCACAATCCAATTTCAAACCTCTGAACAAACTGAATATAACAAGCCTCAGCTTTATCATATTTTCTTTTTAAAAGCATTGCATCCTTTCTTCCCTGATGAGGTCTGACTGTTTTGTGATGTGTAACAGCAACAATCTTTTTTTTTTCTCTAAAACCGAAAAAAATGTTCACAGTACGCATAAAACTTGACATTGGACCGACTGATTAAAATTACCCTGTAAGTACACAATGCCCATTTAAAAGGGTGCTCATACTGTATTTATGCAGAACAACACCGAAGTCATTCCAGTTGCTTCCATTAGTGTTTTTGTCACTTTTAGTAAGGTCTTTTATATTACTTTCACTTATTTTTAAATGTGAAGGGAGGACCCAATACATTTAAAGACAGAACCAAAGGTAACAGAGTGAAGCAGAGAACTCCTAATTTACACTCACTGCTCTGTCTGCTTAATAACAAGATGTAAAGGCATAGGGCACACAGCTGGACCTACTGAATTCAGCAAGATCAGGATTTAGCTTTTACATTCAGTCCAATATACTTCTGGCTCTTCTGGCTTTCCATCTTCATA